>CAIGRE010279874.1:0-11821 GCA_903798275.1 Fraxinus angustifolia subsp. syriaca
TATTCCAAAGCTTTCACATGCTGCTGATGGTCTTATTTTTCAGGTGCTTATAATGACAATATAGAATTACTGGCACATTTAGTTTCTCATATTTTGGTTGTGATTTTCTACAGTACCTATTCTTTATGCATATAATTCATGCTCTTTCTTAAACATGCTATTCACCCTCAAATGTGGGAATGTGCTTAAGTATTTAATGTTAGTATTTTTTCTTGTTAATTTTTATGGTAATAGTTGCTTATATTTTTGTGTGCCAGGGTTGGGACGATCCTTATGTTCCTCGAACGCATGAGGGTCTCTTGAAGTGGAAATACCCAGAAATGAATTCAGTTGATTTTCTCTTTGAGGTGCTTGTTAATGCAAATCTTCTCTTCCTCTTCTCTTTAACCCAAAAATGAATTTGCTTGTATTTTTCTACCTTTATATGGAGATTAGTACAAGTTAATCCTTGTTCATAATAGCTACTCTGTTTTGATCCAACGCTGCATCTATTGAACGGTATGATACAACTGAATGTTCTGCAACCATCTGAGACTGTTAATTTTGGTGTCTCTCCCTCTTCTAGCTCGTTGTACTAGGGAAGCATTGCTTTCTGAATGGAACATTGTTTAGGTCTATCCATTCTCTTAATTTATCCTCACATGGAGCCATCTGTGATTTGTACTAGTCATCTATTTAATGACTAGAAAGGAAGTTTTGTTTATTCCTTATTAGGCCCCTGTTTGGTCTAGATTAAAATCTGATTTTAATCCAAGTCAAAGTCAAACAATCAATATTAACCACATCTTTTATGAGTCCCACAACTTTGCAACCACACATTTCAAAAACTTCTCACAATCTACTAAAAAATCTAATTTTAATCTACACCGAACACCCTTTAGATCTACTTAGACTTAAATTCATTTTTCTACTCTCCAAGTATCATTAACCAGATCTCTGTCTTCTACTAATAACATCCTCCAAAGGCCCCTATCTCGACCACATTTGGTTAACTCTTTTATGACTAAACCAAAAAGATAAAGTATTGCAGAATTTGGCATCAAGTCTCTAATACTACCCTAGCAGATCTTACAATTATACACTTTCTATATAATATTGGTACCGCTATATACTTTATTTCTAAATGAGTAGAAACTATTATAGCTGATTGTGAATGAACTTTTGAGTCATGTTTCTTGCTGCCTCTGGGGATAAACTTTCTGTCTATTTGCATTAGCAGATGGTTGACAGTCGCCAGTCAATTTATCTTAATGAACGAGGGAAGAAAAAACTCATGGAAGGAAGTCGGGTTGTTTTCCCGGGTTAGTATTTTCATTATTTTAGTTCTGTTATTGTTGCTCCGATTGTTAGAAGTTGGGAAAGTCCTGTGTCTGTCAACTGACTGCATTTTTTGATCTAAGCAAAAATCTTTAATCTGCATTGGTGTATCAATGTAGATGTATAGATCTCTCAGAATATAAACTTGGACAATCTGTCCTAATCCCTGCAGCAAATAGGCCATAATGGTTAGATATGAAAGCGATCAAATTTCAGAATTGCCTATTTCTTTTGCAGAGCCTCTGGTCCAGGCCCTATATCTTCTTTGAACTATGCACGTTTTTTACATATCCTTAGTTATAGAATGGCTCAAACTCTGTAAACTTAAACTAGCAGTGAGTTGCACTTAGCTGATGAATACTGAAATTTGGTACTTTCTGTTTGTTGCTCAGAATTTAACTTTGGTATGGGATGCTCAAACGGAAGTTTTCCTTCACGTGATCATTAAGAGATCAGTTCTAACTATACTCCTTATTCTAAATCATGACAACTACTTAATTGGTATATTGATTTGATAGAGCAAGGTGAATTGTTTTTCTTAATCATCCAACTGTAATATGCTGTTAATGAAGATACTGTTCTTTGTTGATATTGTATTTCTTTCATTTGTTTTTTGCTTTGTTATATGGTGATTTATTGTTCCCTTGGACCTCCATTATGAGTTTGCAGATGGGTCCGATCCCACATCATATTCGGGGAAGATAATAGAGTGTTCTTGGAATTCCGAAGAAGACATATGGATATGTATGCGGATCAGGCCAGATAAAGGGACCCCAAATGAGTTTAACACCTACAAGAAGGTACGTCCCATCTTCTATTGGTGTTCGTAGACTATTGCAATCGTTACTACCTGCTATAGTAATAAATTGTTGTGTTGTTCAATCCACAAAACAGGTTTTGAGAAGTATAAGGGACAATATCACCGAGGAAGTCGTTTTGGACGAAATAAATGAGATCATTCGCCTGCCAATGTATGCCGATAGGATAAAGAATGAGAGCAAAGCTCATCAACACTTGAACTCATCACGTCGTAGGTGAATGATTGACCTCGTAAGTAGAAGACATCTCACCAAAAGAATCCACAACGGTGGCCCTCACATGAGAACATAAGAGGATTGCTTTGATAATTGCAAGTTGGTTCGTCGAACGATTCAATTTGCTCACTAAGCGATCTTTCGTACCGTGTTCATTTCCAGAGTATTCAAGAATGATAGGAATTAGAGGTAGTCACCATGTATATTAAGTATTATTTAGTCTCTCTCTCTCTGTCTCTCCCTTTCTTTTTTTCTTTTTTTTTTCCTGGTCGTAATTAGTTGTTTGTTATCTAATAGATAGCTTTCAATAGGACATAATTGAGTTCTATAGCATTTCATGCTGTGAATATAGATGATTTGTGTCCTTTATTTAGCGTCGCATTCTCTCGTTTGTGCCATGATGTTGTATGAACATAAATTGCGTTAAGTTGGGAGAATGGCCACTTTTCTGCGATAGCTCGTAATGTTCATTTGAGTGCTGATGTCTTCTTTTATATCTATCTGAAAAGAAAATTCCTTTACCGATCTAATGTTTTTAACCAAAATATACATTCATTAACAAACAAAACCAAGAAAAGAAAAAGAACTGTTGTAACATCAACCTCTAGTCATTTTGATGCGGATAAGAATCTTCAAATTTGACGTTTTTCCGTATGTGCATTCGTTGTGATCGCGTAAAATAGCCAAAAATGGGTAAGATTCCAACAGATTGTACGCAAAAATGACTTTCCAGTTCCATCTAGCAAAATTTTGGTAGCTTTCCTGTTGAGGATTACCATTCATCTTTCTAACTATTTGGAAATAAACGGAAAATTGTCGTCATTTTTTCTCCAAGGATCACAACCTATGGCTGGATGGAGTTCATCGATGGGACGAATCACACACCCAAACCGACAGAAGTTGGGTGATTTTTGCTGCTGAAAAGAATAGAATGGGATGGCTGGTCACGACTAATGGGTTGGATGTTTAACCGTTTAGGTAGTAATGAAAGCATCTTCACTGATAAATCGAAAGCTTGATTTTATAAGTAACGAGAAAGAGCAAGGATGACAAAATGTCTACCCTGCGAGAGAATTTACGTGGGGATTAGCAGCATGGTCCTTGTTCTAACTCTTTTTTAGTTTTCCCCCCTTTTTTGTGTTTTTAAAATTGAATCATACTTTAAAAAAAAAAAACGTAAGTAAACGCGGTGGATAATGGAATATTGTAATCCTATCTCTCTTGGAAGTCCCCGGCATAGTGGGAGATTGAAAAGGTTGTCCCGTCTTGCCCTTTGCTATCTGAAAGAAATATTGTCAAAATATGTCATTAAAAAAAATCTTTTGAGTCGATTCAATGAATTGGACAGTTAAAAATAAGGAGAAGGTAGATGAACAATCAACAAGTCTAGTATGTCACATACATTGATGGTACTTTGAGTTGGAGGCTCTTGGAGTCTTCTGTTTGAGATCTTGAGAAAAAAAGATCAAGGTCCTGTCTGGTATTGATATTGCTTCTCCATTTTTGTAATTTTTTGACCGTTAGTTATGGCAGGAAGGCCCTAAATCATTCACACATTGTCAAACATTTCTGCTTGAACACGGTCCAACGATTGGAATTCTGCTTTTCAACGGCTGAAATTCTGCTTTTTAGCAGAAACAGACAGCTCCCAAGTTGCCCCTTGCAAATGTCATTATGTGCGATGTCAAGTTATGAGTTGGGGACAAATATTGCTATAATTTTGTGATAATAAAAAGAAAAGCATTTTGCAAACTTCATAATGGAAGGGCACACATATAAATATGCAGGACTTGAAGGGCACGAACATAAATATTGTATCTGACCAAAAAGGAATAAATGAAAACCTCTGTCTCGTGTATTCAGCTCTCTTGCAGACCCAAAAATAGAAAAAAAGGGGGATTAGAAGAAGAAATCAGCTCCAAAATTTTCTTCCTCCTCATTGCTTTAGCTTAGATCCTTAGAACCCTTTACTAGGATTTTGACTTATAGTATTGGGTCATTTTCTAAATTTTATTTTCACCTTTTTGGGGCAACTGGCAAGCATAGGCAAAACAATTTATCTTTCATGGAAACTTGGAGATTTCTACTTCTCTGTTTTTTCGTTTTAAATTTATTGTCTTTAAGTTTCAATTACGGCGTCTCGCAATCGGAGGAACAGAAGAAGAACAAGTTTCGCGAGCGTGAGGCAACTGATGATGCTCTTGGTTACCCCAATTTGTACGTATAATTTATTTAGATGTGAAAACTATTTGCATAATTATTGTTTGATTCATTGGTACAATTGTTTATGACAAATTAGTTGTTATGTTTATTTGATTGCATATGTTATTATTTAAAAATCGAAAATTCATTATGAATGGATGAAACTGTGTTCTGGTAAACAGCTGGTGATGAGTAGTACTATTATATTTCTACCTGCTTCTTTTATAGGTTTAATAAATGGGTGCAATTGTGAGCTGTGTTATTTGTTAATGTTTATGATTTTATGGCTTGGGTGTGCTTAGTGATGAAGATGAGCTGTTGAACACTCAATGCCCTCGGCATTTGGAATTAAGATGGCAGACTGAAGTGAGTTCTAGCATATATGCATCGCCTTTGATTGCCGATATCAACAGGTAAAAGGAAAGCTGTCTTCTTTACGGTTTTTGTAGATAGAACTGCTTTTATTTCCTTTTTTTTTTATTGTATCCTTACCACATTTTTTTGTAAAGAACGTGTAATGTGAAACTTAATCAAACAAGTAGACTTTATCAAAAAAGTCTCCTCTTCTTACACGAGTTGTTATTTCCTATTGAGTGAGTTTTGATCAACTATTCTTTAATAACAGTATTGATCAATAATTATATTTACTTATCGTGGCCCTTGTGTTGTTATCTTTAACTCCATCAATGTATTCTGATTAAGAGCTTTCCTATTTATGCTCAAGTGATGGAAAGCTTGAGGTAGTTGTTCCCTCTTTCGTGCATTACTTGGAAGTCCTAGAAGGTTCTGATGGAGATAAAGTGCCAGGTACACCTTTGCTTGTAGAGTTGAAATGAAGTTTGGATAATGATATATTTCCCAGATTCACTTTGATATAGTAAACACTCGTTTAAGTTTTTCTCATTGACTATGGAGGACTAATTTGTTAATCACGTTGTTTCATAGTGAACACTAGGGAGAAAGGATTTTATCTATAGAACACTAGGATTGTTTTGGTTGGTATCATCCAGATGAGATGATACTTCTATGGTTGTTACATAAATTTATCAGGATGGCCTGCTTTTCATCAGTCGACTGTTCATTCAAGTCCTCTCCTATATGATATTGACAAGGATGGCGTGAGAGAAATAGGTTTAGCCACCTACAACGGCGAAGTCCTCTTTTTCAGGTAACAGAACTATTTATTCAAAATGTTCTCTCGCAGCAGTATTATTTATTTATTTATTTATTTTTTTACAAAAAAAAAAACCTGACTCAATTCATTGAATTTATTGAAATAGGGCGTCTGGTTATATGATGTCAGATAAACTAGAGATTCCTAGGCTGAAAGTGAAAAAGGATTGGTATGTAGGTTTGCATCCAGATCCTGTGGATCGTTCGCATCCAGATGTTCATGATGACCAGTTGATACAGGATGCTCTTATGGAGTCACTGACTCGTAAGTATATTATTTGTTACTTATCAAATATTAAGCAAAATGGTTATTTTTGTTAGTTAATCTGCAAGTAGTATGATACAGAAATTTGCTGCTTAAGTCTATTTTTTTTTCCTTTAATATTTCGTATTTCCTTCAATTTCATTGAATATGTTCAGCATGCTTGCTAAAGCATCTCAAAATTGTACTTCCATACTCAATTGCAGCATGATCTCCCCAAAATTTGCCTGATATGATGCACATCACACAACTTTAATCAATTGATAGCATGCCACTGCAAAAATTTTGTTAATACCCTTGGCCCTGTATGAAGTGAATAGCATTTCATTTACGTAAGATGATGGGCATTTGGTGTATTGCATAAAATTTCCTGATCATTCAGATTTTAACTTCTTTGATCTCTTATCCTGGACCGTTTTGTTTTACATCTGATCCATCCATGGACAGATTATCAATTGCCTCATGATCCCACTGTATGTTAGAGGAGACCTTGTTTAGTATGGGAAAAAAAATCAGTCTTCTTTCCTTGCCTGGATTTTTTTAGCTCAATCCCTTCTCACTTTTTTATTTTTACATTTTATTTTTGTGTGCTTAGTAAGGGATGATCCCATTTAATTCCTCCCTCCATCCTCCCTGCACACAGAAAAGCTGCCCTCTTTCACCTTCTTCTTCTTCTGACTTTTAAACTTTTAGAAAACTAGTACCTTTTATAATCGCCTTATATGTATTGAAATTATTGATAAAATTGACCATGTATCCTTTTAAAATGGACTCACTGTAGCATAGAGTTTTGGGTAAAGTCCAAACTGTGAGGTAATATTGTAAAAGTACCATCAAATAGTAATGTTAATAAGCTATTAAAAGGATACATAAGAAAAGCAAAAATTCAATGGTAAGAGTCATGAATATTTGAAGATGTTCTAGGATGGATACATAGGCTCGGATCTACATAGACTATGGCTGCTCTGACTCAATTCCTGTGAAAATTCAATATTTCATGTTATAGGCAATTTGCTGTTATAACCCGCACCAGGTGAGAATACTGTTTGCATTGAGCGGGATAAGATATGCATGTAAATTGTTATCATGAATGGATTTATTTCAGTAATTTGCAATGGACATTTTCCTTTTGGACATTTGAGGTATATCTAATTTGTTTTCCAGGGGTGATTGGGCTTATGGAATGCCTGACTGTCACTTTCAAATTTATCTTTATCCTTGCATGTGTCTAAGATTTAAAATATGTTTCAGAACATGATGGAAGTACGCTTGTAGCAAACAGTTCAAACTCCTCTACACCAGAAGCTCGCAATTCATTGAACACGTCGAATTCTACACCAGAAGACAATTCATTGAGCACATCGAATCCAACACCAAAAGTTCACAATTCATTAAACACATCGAATCCTACACCAGAAGTTCGTAATGATGCATCTAATAATACGATTTCCACGGAAATTCAACATGATGTACAGAATGCATCTAATCTAGAGGATCCAGGAAAAAAGGATGTTAGTCAAACAAATGCAGAAATCAGTATGCCACATGACATTAGTAGCAATACATCTTCTGATTCAAACACAAGGAGAAGGCTTCTCGAAGAAAGTGTGTCTGAATCTGGATCCAAAGGTAATGACGCTGAGGATGTTCATGCCGCTACTGTCGAAAATGATGGAGGCTTGGAAGCGGATGCTGATTCATCATTTGAGTTATTCCGGGATAGTGAAGAGTTGGCTGATGAGTATAACTATGATTATGATGATTATGTTGATGAAACCTTGTGGGGAGATGAGGAATGGACTGAAGCACAACATGCGAAATTGGAAGATTTTGTGCATATAGATGCCCATGTTTTGTGCACTCCTGTAAGTATGGTAGTATGCGTTTGTTTGAGCCCCATTTTTTTCTTAAGAATACATTTTGGAATAGTAGATTGATGGAGAATGTGTGGTTGAAAAATAAGGAAAAATTTTGGGTTTGCGTGTAATATTATTTTGTTTAAGAATGTGTGGTTCAAAAAAAGAGATAAAAATGTATTTTGGAAATAATGGGGATCAAACGATGGCTATATGTTGCTTCCGCTTCCTTGCCTATAGGGGTTGTAAGCATTCATCTTTCCTGCCTTTGAGACCTCAGATATAAGGTTTCTTATTGTGTTTTATTACCAAATTTTATATCTTTTATACTTCTTTTCAGGTAATAGCAGACATAGACAATGATGGGGTGTCAGAGATGATTGTTGGAGTTTCCTACTTCTTTGACCATGAGTAAGTTTCTTACTTCAATACATTGTGCTAAAACTACAATCCTACAACCTTCATTTTATTTTTTCTTTTAGACATTTCACTTCTTTAAATAGATTATCTGTGGGGATGTTGTGGCTTTTTGTTAATACCGAGGAAATAAAGAAGAAAAAACTCTAGCATATTGCATTACGTTTTATCTATCTGACCGTTTGAAATCCACTAGAAGTGGTCTGCATGCAATTCAGCTGATTATTGTAGGTTCACAGGTATTATGACAATCCAGAGCATTTGAAGGAACTTGGTGGCATTGAGATTGGAAAATACGTTGCTGGTGGCATTGTTGTTTTCAATCTTGACACAAAGCAAGTTAAATGGACCACACAGCTGGATCTGAGTACAGATACTGGAAGTTTCCGTGCCTACATATATTCATCTCCAACAGTTGTTGATTTGGATGGTGATGGGAATTTGGACATCCTGGTTGGAACTTCTTATGGTTTGTTTTACGTACTGGACCACAACGGTGCGTGTTCTCTTCTGTTACATGCTGTGACCCTGTATTTGAAGATTTTCCTAAACTTGCAAGAAATTGGTTTTACAACAATTTTACAATTGGACTGTAATATCTCTTATTTTTTCATTATTTTTAATTTTTTGGCGTGTGGGGTTTGGCAGAGATGAACAGCATCACACTTAACTCCGAGACCACTGTTTCATTGTTGAATTTATGAGTGTCTACAGAGTCCATTTCTCTTGACCATTGATGACATGACTTTTAGATAAAAAAGGAATATATTGGAATGTCTCGGTTGAGAAATCACTATTCTAGAAATTATGTAATTACTTATTCTCTCTCAGATCATATTAGACATGTTCTCGTATTTTTATTTTTTTTATTACTTCTAGTTTGCATCTCTTGCTGGCTTTTTTATTAGCCTTACTGTAGCTCATACTGATTCAGGCAAAGTGAGAGAGAAATTTCCACTTGAAATGGCTGAAATTCAAGGGGCAGTAGTTGCAGCTGATATCAATGATGATGGCAAAATTGAATTGGTGACTACTGATACACATGGAAATGTTGCAGCTTGGACTTCACAAGGAAAAGAAATTTGGGAAGCACATGTTAAGAGCCTTGTTCCACAGGCAAGTCACAATTTCCCGACTTCTAAATATGGTAAATTAAAACTAGATATAATGTTTGAGAATGCCATATGAGAAACAAAGGATTTTTTCTCAGGGTGCCACAATTGGTGACGTCGATGGGGATGGTCATACTGATGTTGTCGTTCCAACAATATCTGGAAACATATACGTTCTGAGTGGCAAGGATGGCTCAACTGTACGACCCTATCCATATAGAACTCACGGTAGAGTGATGAATCAAGTTCTTCTGGTCGACTTGAGCAAACGCGGGGAAAAAAGGAAGGGACTAACAATTGTTACTACATCATTTGATGGTTACTTATACCTAATAGATGGACCCACATCGTGCGCCGATGTTGTGGATATTGGAGAAACTTCGTAAGATAATTCAAAGTTGATGTAACCATTAGTCATTCTTATAACTACTACTTTCTTACGTCACAAAATATTATATATTCTTTAATGACAGATATAGCATGGTTTTGGCCGACAATGTCGATGGTGGAGATGATCTTGATCTTATAGTAACAACCATGAATGGCAATGTCTTCTGTTTTTCAACTCCTTCTCCACATCATCCACTCAAGGCAGGATAAGTTAAATCTGTTTTTATTTATTTGCCAACTTGACATAATTATTAATGCCCCTTGATTATGGATTTCCAGGCATGGAGATCGTCGAATCAGGGAAGAAACAATGTTGCACAACGCTATGGCCACGAAGGAATCTATGTTACACTGTCATCAAGAACTTTCCGTGATGAAGAAGGCAAGAGTTTTTGGGTCGAAGTAGAAATTGTAGACAGATACAGGTTTCCATCTGGCTCCCAAGCACCTTATAATGTCACGGTATGAAGCTTCTTCCCGCCCTTGATTCTTTGCATATCTAGGCGAGGAAAACAAGAAGAGAAAAGAGGGAAAACGCTTTTACCATTTGCTGATATTATCTTCTCTCTTAATGTAAACATAGGTAAGTTTGTTGGTTCCTGGCAATTACCAAGGAGAGAGGACGATTAAGCAAAATCAAGTCTTTGACCGTTCTGGAATACATCGCATTAAACTTCCAACCGTAGGAGTTAGGACTGTCGGGACTGTACTAGTAGAGATGGTTGACAAGAATGGACTTTATTTTTCAGACGACTTCTCCCTTACCTTTCATATGTATTACTACAAGCTGTTAAAATGGCTTCTTGTCCTTCCAATGCTCGGAATGTTTGGGGTTCTTGTCATCCTGCGCCCGCAAGATGTCATGCCTCTGCCATCATTTTCTCGGAACACTGACTTGTGATATCGAGCAGCCAACGAAATCTGACGTGCATATTAGGCATTGCACAGCAGTCGAGGGTAGTCATCTTCAGAATCCTTGTGCTGGAAAAACTAATTCGATCAACTTTAGTCGGATAAATCTTCAACATCTCATCTCTGCTACAGAGCCTGTGCCTGAAACGAACCTGAGATTTGTGCTTGAAAATGCAAGGCGTATGTTGTAATTTGGGGCTGATTAAGGAAAGGTTTTATTTGATGTAATTGAACTCTTTCCTTTGCGAGATAATATACAGAAATTAGATTTTTGACCCTATACTAGATTTTATTTTAGTGGATTTCGCATTCGTATTTTTTTTTTCCTGCAGTTTTATCCTTTTCGGGTCTTCTTTATCTTCGTCGCACAATTTAACCCTGCACCAAAGTTTTTTTCGGTGGATGTTCGGCCAAGCTTAAAGAGTTAGATTAAACTACGTGTACACACAAAGTGTATACTTTGATTGACGGGATTATCTGTAAACAATTTGGCAGTTGATAGAAAAATATGTTGTCAAGGTTAATGTACCAAAATCTATTAACTCACATGGAAGTAAATTAATGTAACCTTACATTTAGCATGATCCTAAAAAGTTTGATTATAACTAAATAACTTTCATATTTCTAAGAAACTTGGTCATGATTCTCCATATTTCCACGGATCTTTGTTTCAATGAAGATTCGTTAAAGTCGTGATTTTAAAAGTTTGCTTATCCTCCCTAACATTTTGAACTGCTATATAAGATGATTCAACAAGATTCAACAATTTTTACTTAGGATAATTAGCACGTAACATCCTTACCTTTTACTATTATTGTAGAAAACGTTATTACCTTTCATATTTATTTTCACATTTCATTACGCAAAATGTCATTTTTCATCCATTTTCTTAATTAAATGTTGTGAAATGACAAATATATCATTTTGTTGATAAAACAAATACAAAAGAACTAATTGCAATCAGTCCCAAAGTTTAAAAAAAGTGTAAACGAGCCCCTTATTTATTAAAAGTATAATTAACACATAATATTCATACATTTCACTATTATTGTGAAAAATATCCCTTAGTTTAGCATTTTCACCCTTAATTACACATTTGATTGTGCAAACCATCATTTCTACCTATTTTCATCCAATTTCTCAATA
>CAIGRE010279920.1:0-15613 GCA_903798275.1 Fraxinus angustifolia subsp. syriaca
AATTTACTTAATATTAGTCAATTATGTGATAAAGACTATCATATTAAGAAGGTGTTTGGTGTGGATTAAAATCATATTTTTAGTGGATCGTGATATAAGTTTTTGAAATGTGTGGTTGAAAAGATGTGGGACCCATGAAAGATGTGGTTGACATTGATTGTTTGACTTTGACTTAGATTAAAATCATATTTTAATCCGGTCCAAACAGGCACTAAATTCGATCTTCTAGATGTCTCATTAAGGATGCTACATCTAAAAAGATATTATTTATAGAAAATCGAAGCAAAGATGTTTATATCATAAATATCGATTTTGAAAATAATGAAAAATGTCTAATGAGTTTGAAAGAGGATACTTGGCTATGACATAGAAGATTATGTCACGTTGGCATAGATCTTCTTTCAAAAATCTCCAAAAATGGTTTTGTCAATCAAAGGTTTACCAAATTTGAAGTTTGAAAAAAACAAAATTTGCGATGCATGTTAAATTGGTAAACAAGTAAAAAGTTCGTTTAAACCCAAATTATACCCATCAACTACAAAACCACTTCAATTACTTCACATTGATCCTTTTGAACCATCAAGAACCGCTAGTTTAGGTAAAAAAATACTATAATTTCGTTATCGTTGATGATTTCTTTAGATTTACTTGGGTTCTCTTCTTAAGTATTACAGGTGAAGCTCTAAAAATCTTTAAACATTTTTGCAAAAAGGTTCAAAATGAAAAATGATAATCCATTACAACCATTAAAAGTGATCATGGTGGAGAATTTGATAATCTTGCATTCGATGAGTTTTGCAACAAAAATGGATATGAACATAATTTTTGGGTTCTTAGAACTACTCAACAAAATGACGTAGTTAGAAAAGAAAAATCACACATTACAAAAAATGGTTAGGACCATGTTAAATAAAAATAGTATGTCAAAATATTTTTGGGCTGAAACAGTTAATACCGCTTGATATATTGTTAATAGAGTTTTAATTAGCCGAAAGAAAACTAAAACTCCACATGAATTTTGGAAAAATAGAATTTCCAACATCGGTTATTTCCATGTTTTCGGGTGCAAATGTTTTATCTTGAATACAAAAGAAAATTTGAGAAAATCTGATTCAAAATTCAACATTGAAATTTTTCTAGGATATTCATTGACTAGTAAAGTTTATCGAGTTTTTAACAAAAGAACTTTAGTCGTTGAAAAATCCACGCATGTTACTTTTGATGAAACTAACTCTCTTGATCGTGAGAAAGGTATCGATTTTGATGTAGGGTTGGAAACTCTATTTGAACACGTGACTGTCATTCAAGATCAACACAATGACAATCCACAAATAAAAATCAAGAAGGAGAAAATGTTCAACAAAGCAAAGAAGAGCGAAACGAAGTCCAAAATTACTTACCTCTACAAAAAGAATGGAGGTTCGTTTCTTCTCATTCTAAAGANTTGAACCGAAAAACTTCAAAGAGGAAAAGTTTGATGAATTTTGGATTCAAGCTAGGCAAGAAGAACTAAATCAATTTGAACGAAACAATGTTTGAGATTTAGTTGCTAGACCAAGTGATCAAACCATCATCGATACTAAATGGGTCTTTAGAAATAAATATAATGAAACTGGAATAATTGTGCGTAACAAGGCTAGATTAGTAGTCCAATGTTACAATCAAGGAGAATGAATCGATTTTGAAGAAACATTTGCACCGATTGCTAGATTAGAATCAATTCATATGCTTCTTGCATTTGCTTGTCATAAAAAATTCACTTTTTATCAAATGGATGTCAAAAGTATTTTTCTTAATGGTTTCATTCAAGAAGAAGTGTTTGTTGAACAACCACTCGGTTTTAAAAATCGCAAACATCCGGACTATGTTTTCAAACTTCGAAAAGTTCTCTACGCTCTAAAATAAGCTCATATGGCTTGGTATGAATGATTTAGAAATTTTCTAATTTCAAATTGTTTCTCTATTGGAAAATCAAATACCACTCTTTTTGTCAAAACTCATAAGAACGATATGATCATTGTTCAAATTTATGTTGATGATATTATATTTGGTGCTACTAATATTTATCTATGTGAAGAATTCTCTAAGTGCATGAGCATGGAATTTAAGATGAGTGTGATGGGAGAACTTCTTTCTCGGCCTCCAAATTAAGCAAACTTGTGATAGAATTTTCGTCAATCAAAGTAAGTACATATTGTACATGCTCAAAAAGTTCGTGGATGAGTTGAAGCCAATGAACACTCCTATGAGCACATCTATAAAATTGGACAAGAACGACCAAGGTATGTCCGTTGACATAACAAAATATTGAGGTATGATCAGATCACTTCTTTACTTAAATGCAAGTAGACCCGATATATGTTTAGTATGTATCTATGTGCTAGATTTCAATCAAATCCTAAAGAATCTCATATCAAGTCCGTGGAATGAATCTTTAGATATCTTAGTTGGACTAGAACTTTAGGACTTTGGTATCCCAAGGGCACTCACATTAATCTACTTAGTTATTCAGATGCCTCAGAACCTGTCACTTTTAGGCTTTGCACTTGTATCATGGTTTAGCAAGAAACAAAATTTCGTTTCATTGTCTACCATCGAAGCCGAATATATCTCGGTTGCTAATTGTTGTGCAAAAGTTCTATGGATGAAACAAACTCTTAGTAATTATCACATATCCTTTGATTATGTGTGATAACACTAGTGCCATAAATTTTTCTAAAATCCTATTTTGCACTCTAGGACGAAGCACATTGAAATTAGACATCACTTCCTAAAAGACCATGTTCCAAAGGGTGATATTGTGTTAGAATTTGTGAACACGAAAAATCAATTGGCCGATATTTTCACAAAACATCTCGCTCTTGATCGTTTCTCACATGTTAGAAGATGTTTATGCACTATTGATGAATTTAAAGTACATGATTAAATTCATAACTATGCTTACACGTTTTCATCTCATGTGCGCCATATTTACATGATTTAATATGTTAAAAAAATGGACATCCGGATGAGAAATCAGACCATTCGAACAATTGTTCGGATTCAGACGTCTAGTTGGGTAAACCGGATGTCCGATTCAGCGAAGGACGAACTTTTAAATTCGCGACAGGCCCATTCTTCCCTCATTTATCCACCATTTCTCTCCCTAATTCTCTTCTCAATCACTCGATCTTCCCTCTTAAATAATCAATTCACCAACAAAATCGAAAACCCATCACTTCTACATCTCAATTCTACAAAAAATTCTCAATTTCATCCCCTACAATCCAAAATCAAAACCCTAATCTCACATATTCTTTAAATCCATATTCATTCTTGATTTTCAACAATGACGGGCTCAAAACGAATGGGTAAAAGGCTCAAGAGTATGGTGAAGCGATCTCCCTCTCCTTCATCCGAAGAAGAGTTTGACTTGGAACTCGAGGTGCCGGCCAACCCATTTGAAAAATTCCCTATTTTGATAGGTAAAAATGTTGATTTTTTGAATTTTACTATTGAAACACCCGCATTTCATATAGAAGAACTTTTTAAAAATATGGGTTGGATTTATATTGTAATTTTAGAAGAGCATGCATATCCACGGCTGATGAAAGAATTTTATAAAGACATGTATATTTCCCGTTCCGATGACATTTCATACTTGATTAAAAATAAACGCATTATCATAAACAAGGCTCTCATTCGTAACATTTTAGAATTCGAGGTGTGTGCAATACAAATTTTTCTACACAAGGCACATTCCACATTAGACAGCTTGTCATCGAATCACCATGATTTTTTTTTTTTGAAAATATCACAAAAGTGAGTGTAAAACATCATTACCAATGTTATCCTACCATGAAATGGTCATCGGGACGAAGTGAGTTTGTTTGATCTCTTTCTTCTCGACTCTTTTCTTGTTGGTAGGAAACTTGATTTTCTCACTATTGCATTAGGGCTCATGAAGATTTTTCATTCATCATGACATGTTAAAATTTTACCACATGACATGCTTCTCACAAATTTTTTAAAATACTAACGTTTCATTGAATGATGAAACACTTGTCCAACTTTGACCCACCGATAGTATAATTATTAAAACCTTTAAACGCATGAAAATCACCAAAGAACACGGTCAGTGGGTGGCACATACCAAGTGGTTCAACCCCACCTCGAGTCTTTCAACTCTACCATTCGAGGGGGATGATGAGGGTGACGACGATGACCTTCCGGAGGCTCCCATCCCTCATCTCAACATTTCAGGATTCAGTATCCCTCGATCTATGGGTAGTGGCTTCACGTTTATCGAGGATCAATACAACATGTT
The DNA here is from genome assembly GCA_903798275.1 of Fraxinus angustifolia subsp. syriaca. Classification (NCBI taxonomy): domain Eukaryota; kingdom Viridiplantae; phylum Streptophyta; class Magnoliopsida; order Lamiales; family Oleaceae; genus Fraxinus; species Fraxinus angustifolia. The sequence continues at coordinate 4,307 of CAIGRE010279920.1, forward strand.
GAACGGTCGCATTGACTCTCTCACATCCTCAGTTGATGGCCTCGGCGGGATGCTCCATCTGATACAAGTTCAACAGGCCGCCATACTAGCTCAACAGAAAGTCATTCAAGCACAACAGGTGGCGATATAGGCTCAGCAGAATGCCTTCTACGCCCATTTATAAGCCCACTTTCCTCCTCCGGAGCCGTAGTCGTTATTTTTCTTCATGATAAATTATCACTTTGTTTGCTTTACGATAGATATTTCTTTTCACTTCATGATTAATGTTTTGGATTTTCCCCAAAATGAACACTTTACTATGTTTTCAATTTTATACAAATTCATTATTTGCCTATGGTTGTTCCCATTCTCTACTTCGTAATATTTTTGCTTATACTAAAAGGGGAAAACATATGTACGATGATATGCATGCTTGACTTGTATAAGAAAGGGGGAACATTATTATATGCTTGATCTTTAAAAGATATGGAGAAATTGTATAGATTATATGCGATAAATTATTTTTTCTTATTGCAAATCATCGTTTGTTTGTCATAATAAAAAATGAGGAAATTGTTGACCTATGATTGATCTCATGTTTTAATTATAACAAACAAACTATTTTTATCTCTAACATTTGTATTTGAGTCTTCATTTTTTACATGTTGTGAACTTGATCAAATTGAAGTCAAAATAGTTGTTACTAAAATATGTGAAGGTAACGATCAAGAAAGTTCAAGGTGGAAATCAAGCATTCACAATCGGAGACAAATCGAGCACTTACGTCAAATTTAAAATCGAGCAACAAATCGTGCCCTCGCATCAAATCAATCAAGAATAGTAGAACTATATGTTTGAACTCACTTGTAAAAATAAAATTCTTTAATTTCTAGCAATGATTCATTGAAAAGCTCAAGTGATGAATTTCTTATGCACAATTAAAAATTCACTTCGTTTAACTTATGCACAAAAAATATTTTTAAAAGGTAAGATTTTCAACTTAATTTTAAATTCTATTAAACCTCACTTGCCTTGAAATATCTAGTAAAAATGTTATGCAAAAAACGTATCTATTGCAATCACAACAAAAAAATGGCCAAGAATTTTTTGGTCATCTCGACATCCGGTTCGGCTCCAACGATCTAAATTTCGATCGTTCTAACTCTGATTTGCAACGGCTATTTTCAGTCGTCCGGTACTGTTCTCAGCGTCCAGATACTCGTCCAGTTTGATAGAAAATTCCACGTTTTCAACAGCTATAAATACCTACTCATTTGCCATTTATTACAACAAATTAAGAGCATTCATATGAGATTCTTTTGAGCAAAATTACATTGATTTCTCATATCATTTATTATCGAATCATTTTGGTGTTGAAATACATTTAATCAAATTAACTTTTGAAAATCATTCTACACATCAAAGTTTTTCACACATAACACCCGAGCTTCATTCATTGCTATCTATTGAAGTGTTAGCATATTTCTCTCTTGGTACTTGATTGTGATCATATGATTTATTAAGAGAGAAGTTTTAATTTGTAAATTTAATTCTCTTTAAACTTGTTGGTCGTGTTGAAGTCTCGTAAAGTTCAACGTTGTAAAAAGATTGGTGTTCCTTGCTTATAAGTCACCGAAAGCTTGTAAAAGGTTGGATTGCACTACAAGTCAATCAACATAGTGAAATCGTTCTTACTTGTGCTGGAGAGCTTGATAACGGAGGACGTAGATCGTTGTGTTGGATCGAACCTCCATAATTATATCGTTTGCATTATCTATCCCTCTTTACTTATTGCTTTCATATTCATGCTTGCTTTTTGAATTAATCTATCTAGTTATCATGTGTTTGATTTTAGGTTAATTTTTCGAGAAAAAAAAATTAAAAATCAACTCACCCCCTCCCCCCCTCTTTATTTGCTATTCTTGGGCTATCAATTATTGATTCTCAATAAGAGGGAGGAGTTGGCTTTTCCAGAGGAGATAATTCGAGGAGGAAGGTTTGATAGTGATCATGTGGGTTAAGGTATTGAAGGGAAGAAGGCTGGAATGTTTCGGAAGCCATAAGAAGAAGAAGAGGATTGGTGGTCCACTTAACCAATTCTTACTCTGATGTCATGTTAAGATTTGAAATTCCATCTTAAAAGGTCAACCTTTCAATATGAAATTTTATCTCTTAACATACTCCCACAAGATGGTTGCTCGCTTGATAAGATCAATTTTGAAATCCGCATGCTCATTTTTTGAGTCTTAATTGGATTGAATTACTCGTTGGAGCTTAATTGGCTCGGATACCATGAGAATAATTGAAATCTACCTTACATCCAGTGATAAGTTGTATTGCTTTATATAGATCTTTACACTTAGTGTAAATGGAATACAAATCAATGATTGTACAATGAAAACGAAACTATACAAATAAACCTTCCACAATTATCTTTGGCATGTATGAAAGACTTTTATTGAGGAGTGATATCTCCAACATTGTGAAAATCAGTCTATTTGGAGAAATATTCATATTAATTCATAATCTGCATACAACGTTAAAAACGTACCTCACAACCATTTATCGCCGTTTCATTAAAAGTTGTTTTCTTCACCTAGTCTTCAAAGTGTCAAAAATGGTCACGATGAAGATTAATAGGCCTTGCCTTCTGGTGAGACAACTTGGACGGAGTTGCTGTTTTTAGTAGCATGACTCGGTTTGCCTTCGCTGATTGCTTACGTGGCTGCCACGAAAGCTTTGGTTCTAACAATTTGAGGAATGCTACGCGTACAGAAAAAAACATACAGAAATGCTACAAAATACACACAAATAGGTGGGGACTCTTTTTTTTTTTTATTTTTTTACATTATTTAATTCACATGGATGTGAGAATCTGTAAATTTTCTGTACAGAACTTCTCTGTACAACTAGAAAAATTCTTATTATATGTCAACTTGTGTTTTGTGTGCAAAAGATGTCAATGCTATTTGCCGTTTACAATGCTGTTTTACCTAAACTATAACTATCCAAAATTATCCTAACTTCTCTACTCATTCCACCATGTAATTTACTTCCACGTTCTAGCTAAGAGATGTCAATCCTAACCACACGCGTAACTTGAACAATATTCATGCGATGAGATAACAGTTTGTTAAGAGTCGAGGACGTGAACCATCAATAATCTAGTAATTTCAAGTTTATCGCATTTGAAATTTGAAACCATCACGCAAACTCTAATAGAATGAGAGCTCGTTTGACATGACTTTGAAAAGTTAAAAATGTGTTTTTGAGATTCAAAAGTTAAGTTTGGACAAGTTCGATTAATTTTATAAAATTGAAAATCCTTTAAAGGAAGCTGATTCATTTAAAAATTAGTTTTCAAACACCAATCAATGCAAATTTTCTCATGAAGATCTTCTACAAAAAGTAGAAACAAAAAAAAAGAAATTCTACCTCATAAATTTTCGAAGTAGTTATTTTCTTCGTTTAACCTATATTGTGTTGAGAGTATCCTGAATTGTTATTTCTCAACAAGATTTAGAGCCTATTTGGTAAAGCTCAAAAACTGATTAAAATTGAAAATATAATCGTTATTGGGTCTCACTCGCCTAATAAAAGTCAACAATAACGATTAATTTTTTTAGTTTTAATCCGATTTTAATCTCTACCAAACACACTCTTAAACTTTTAAATTCTTATCTCTTTTGATCGTATGTATAGAATCATTAATTTAATAGTTAAATCATACATATTGAGATCTCGTCTATGTGAATCCTATTTTTATCTAAATGCAGGGATTCTTATGGAAATTGTTTTCCTTGTTACGCGTGTTTGGTTCTATTAGACACGTGCATTGGTACTGCAAATCTCATCATAATGCTAATTTGAACGGATTAAGTAAAGGATAAGTGGGAGAGGGACGGGGAAGGTAGCTTGCACACAACTTTTAAAATTGGAAAATGTATGGAATTCGAGAAATCAAGCGTTTGTACGACTATGTAATGATTTATTAAAGAGCACACAACTCCCTATTTGAATCCCAATTTTTTTTTATAAAAAAAAAATAACTGCTTATTTGAATCCCTTCAGAAGATTTTGAGAGAAATCATGAGGTTGGGGACGTAAATGTCAAAAGAATAGAATCGAGACCACTTTATACGAAGTGTCAATATGTTGAGGACTCTGATGCAATTTTTCCAACAACATGGAAGTATAGAAGGTAACAAAGTCTTGGCAGTCGAACAAGTTAAGAATTCTCCCTGTTTTCGTGTTATTGTCAAAAACGGGTTACAAAAAGTAGACACAATTACGAAATGTCGAATGGCCGACCGCTAGAATTGGAAGACAGTTCTATTTTTTTCTCCTACGACGACGACGACGGCGACAGCGACGGCGACGACTTCCAGGTTATCTCCGCCGAGCAACGCCGCGAATTGATGGCAGCGAAGGCCGTGGACTCCGATCTTGACTTAGCATTCAATATTCAACTCCAAGAAGCCATCAATGCCTCTATCTCTCTAAACCAGAACCAACCCTCTTCATCCACTTCCTCGGACACTCCTCCCCAACCCCAGTTGAATTCCCAACTTTTAGTCGACGACTTCTCGAATTTCACTGACCTCCAGTCTGACGAAATCCTAAAACTCGAGCAGGAATTTAAAGACCATATAATCTCCGAAACGGAATTTAAAAAATTGAAGAATGATCTCCACCGCATGATCCATGACCATCGTGTGGCTTTTGAAATCTCAAAAATGCCAGAGGACGAGTGGGAGGAATGGGGGGACAATTTTGAGCAGCCTTTTGGTGAAGGCACTTCCAAAGGTGTGAATAACGAGATTTTTAGGATTTATTTTAAGGGCTTACTGGATGACTTGCCGAGCGGCACTGTTCTGGGCGGGATTGGTGTAGCAATATGTGATTCTAGGGACAACTTATTGTTCGAATTGCGAAAGCCATTGGTTGGTGATGGTAAGAGCAGGCGGTGCGCCGAATTTAGGGCTTTGATCGAGGGTCTTAATGCGGCACTGGAGCTAGATTTGAAGAGGGTCGTTCTTAATTTCGACTACTTTCCAGTTTTCCAATTTGTGAGTTTTGATTCATTTTATTACCACGTCTCTTTGAAAGTTTGGAGTTTTATCATTACGAGCATTATTAGGAAATGCGATTCTTATTATTGTTAATAAATTATGTATTTTTTTATACGATGTTATATTTTTGGATAATTCTGCTGGTACATTATGGCATCCATAATGAATGACATAATCTACAAGTGGCACCGCCCTATTGGAGGGTGTGTCGGTGGGCCAGCACACCCTTCAGGGGATGCCACTTGTACATTATGTCATCCATTATGGATGTCATAATGTACAAGTAGTACAACCCTATATTCTTAAATATATAGATGTTGGAAATTTAGAATTGTGACTCACAAAATTGAATGCTTGCTTACACTGATGATGTTCTTTGGAATCTTAGTGGCTTCTTTTTATGAAACAGAGCAAGTTTGTGCATCAGATATATGTTTATTAATAAGGAGAAGGTGAAAAATTGCTCATTTGCGTAATGCTTAGCTATATACTTGAATATGTAAGATTGTGAAGACATACAACTGGCAGTGGTGGGTTCAGGGTTTGGACTGGAGGGAGAAACATGTAGAGAGTGTGCATTCAAAGGGGAAATAAGATTTTTCAATTAACCCATGAGGTTGAGGTGTTTTTCTACCCCTTTCGTGTGCACATCCTTTGTCTGTCTTAAGGAGTTTTGGAGGTATCATTGATATTTTATCAATTGGAGAAGTAATACATCCTTTATTTTGAGAACCCATAAGATAAATAGTGAGAGAGATGAAGAGAGTGGTTTGGTTTGGGAGTTCCATGGATGAGAGATATAAGGACAGTCCGAGAGAAAAGTTAAGTGGAAAAATAGAAATTGCTCTCTTTCTTGAGAGGAAAATTTGGAGAATGGAAAATTGAGTGGATAGTTGATTTATTTTTTTATTTTTTAACAGTATTCAGAAATACGTGTCAACTTAGAAGTTTGAACTGCATATAAAATTGATCAATGTTTGAAAATATTGTTTCAACCTGCTAGCCATCCGCAATACCAAATAGGAGAGGAAATAATTTTACTATCAGTCTCCATAAAGTATGGAAATATTCTTTCATTAGGTTTCCCATGTCTTCTAATTCGCACTATGAGAATCATATTGTGGAATCCTAGGGCTTAAAGACTTCGGTGAAAAGGATATTGCGACAGTTTCTAACAAATGGAAGTTTGTTCTTGTTTGATTAAAAGAACTGCAAATAACATGAGTAGTTTGATTTTATGTGGTTGTTTGGAAAAATATCTTTGATGGGATCATAATGGCAAAATGATAAAATTATTGGCAAGTGGGCGAATAAGTACCAGAAAAGTGTGTGTGTTGTTTAGTTAATTCTCGGTCTCCTTTTTTGTCAAATATTTAGAGGGGTCCAGTTCTCATTGGGAAGTTATAGCCCATGAGGTTATTATGATACTTAATGCTGGCATCATTTTTGTTTCTACATTTTGAGTAATTTTTTGTTTTATTATGTGACAAGCTTGTGGACATCCCTCTCAACGGTGATGATTTCACTTTGTATAATAATTGAGGTTCCTTGTTACAATGAAGTAATAATTTGTTTCTAGTGGTGGGAATTAGATAACTATTGATCAGCTATACCTATGGGGTTTTCTTGATCATGTGGTAGCTCATATCATTATTCTAGAAAAATCAGAATATCTAGTGGTCAACAAGTATAACTATAATATCTCTTCATATCTTAAAGCCTGGGTGGGATATATCCATTCTCTTCAGTTTTTACAGCTCATTAGAGATCTTGTATTAAACTCTTCTAACCAAGACACTTGCCCGGACTTGGAGAGATTACGCGATTTCCTTCCTTCTTTTTCTTTCTTTTTCTTCCTCTTTCTTTCTTTTATATTTCCTTGTAATTTGTTGCTTGCCACTGGATGTATTAATTTTTTTTCATGAAAGGATGTCCTGCATCAATGGAGGAAAGTAAAGAAGTTGAGATAACATTCCTTTGTCTTTTTTGGGGTTTGTTGTGCATGGGAAGAAAGATGGGGGCTTTGGATGGAATGATATTTGACAAGACTCAGGGTTTCTGAAGCTTGGTTATCTTTGCACAACCATGCTCTGCTTGCAGATACGGATACTTTTATAAATATATGTCGCACCTTAACACAGTCTTATGGAATTATTTAAATAATCTCCATAGGAAGAAGAGTAATGAAGAACCTCACTATATATTTTTGTTTTAAAATATAATTTTGACCGTTGACAGTCTGCTTGGTTGTGAAATGATTATACTTGGATATTACCTCGAACTATGTTCCCATGGATTTCTCTGAATTACCCTTCATGTTGTTGACATTGGATTTGAAACTGCAGGTTACAGGCAAATGGCCAGCAAAACAGCCGAAGGTTTATGCTCTAGTGAATCAAGTTTCTCACCTTCGCGAAAAATTTACATACTGCCAGCCATCTCTTGTGGCTCGAAATGACATTAAGTTTGCATTTAAGTTCGCAAGAGAAGCAATAGTTTCTCAGATGAACAAGCCTGCTGAATCTAATGGTTCGACGAATTCACATGAGAGTTGTGTAATTTGTTTTGAGGACACAAATATTGATGAGATCTTCTCAATCGATGATTGTATGCACCGTTATTGCTTTTCTTGCATGAAACAACATGTAGAAGTGAAGTTACTCCACGGGATGCTGCCGAAATGCCCACATGAAGGCTGCAATACTGAATTGAAAATTGATACATGTAGCAAGTTTTTGACACCTAGATTGACTGAGATTTGGAATCAACGCATTATGGAGGCTTCAATTCCTGTTACAGAGAAAATCTATTGCCCTTACCCTAAATGTTCAGCTTTGATGTCAAAAAGGGAGGCTTTAGAAAATTCAAAAACTGCCATTGTTGGAGCTGATATGTATGGGCGCAGAAAGTGCATAAAATGCAATGGTCACTTCTGCATTATTTGTAAAGTACCATGGCACGATAACATGACTTGCTATGATTACAAGAGGAGAAATCCTTATCCCCAGCAAGAAGAGGCAAAGTTGAAGAAATTGGCAATAACAAATCTGTGGCGTCAATGTATTAAATGCAACCACATGATTGAACTTGCTACAGGGTGCTACCATATGACGTGCAGGTACCGACTTATATGCTCCAATTGGTTTATTCACATATGGCATAATGAGTCGTGAGTTGATTATCATGTCTGTGCATGGGTTCAAACTAGGAGATTACTTTCTCCTTTCTCCTAGTGTGCTAGACATGTTCTTCTCTCTTCTATATTATTTTATAGAAACAGTCTTCAAATAGAGAGGAGTAGTTACCGAATCAGAGGATAGAGTCTCCACAAGTATAACATCAGAGAATCATGAAAGAACTTCCAAACAATGTCTCTCCAACTTCACTGAATATCCAATAAAGCTAAACCAGTAAAACAGTCTTGGAACATAGACAAGATAGAACACCACTCTACACGACATTCCTTTAGAAGAATAACTGTTTAGGTAATTATTATCGGGAAACTTGCTTATCATCTACATCTGAACGAGTAGATTATGAGAGAGCACTCTTAATGAGGTTGACGGAATTGTCAATTTGGAACGAGTCTTTATAAAAGTGTCTGATGAGGCCTTTTTTCGCGCACACACACTCCGTAAGGTTATTTGACTAATTCATCACTTGGAACAATCCTCAAACATAGAGATAAACATTCTGATTTTATATTTCTGATTATATATAAAGTAAAAAGTGTAACATTCCGATTATATGTAGAAAGTGAGAAGTGTAATGCATGATCAACCACTATACTAATAAAGAACATGCTCTACCAATAGGGGGAACTTCACTCGTGCATATAATATCTTAACTCTTGTGAATGGTGGTGTCAACTTCACACGATGAAATAACTTATAACACATGTTCAATCAAGTTGCTTATCACTTGACATTAATCTAAACTACCAGAGTATAGTGCTAATTTAATGCCGATACATGTTCAGTTCAGATCAATGTCAAGTATTTTGTCAAATCTTCCAGATTGACGTGCATTCCAATATCTACTAAAGATAATTTACACCCATGATATTTGAAATAGCTTGCAGCATAAAAAACTTAGAAAGCAATTGAACGATTTATCTCAAATCTTGGAGTTAAGTGCAATAAACCCTTTCTTAATGGAAAAGGAAAAATGGACTCGATTGAAGGAAAACTCAAGGGGAAAAGGTAATTATCACCGGAGTCTTGAGTTGATTATCCATGTTTTAACATCGGTTAAGCAAGGAAATTATCTTCTTCTTTCTCTTAATGTGTTAACCATGTTCTTCTCTCTTCTATATTATTTATAGAAATAGTTCCTTTTTTGAATAAAAAATGGTGGTCAGATAAGATGATGGTGTCTCCTCAAGTATAGAAACTGAGATTCATGAAAGAGAAGTTATGGTAAATGTCTCTCCAACTGCACTGAACGTCCAATAAAGGCTAAACCAGTAAAACAGTTGGCACATTGAGAAGATTGAAATGGAATTCTCCATGTTTTCCTTTTTGAAGAATAATTCTTAGTGTATTATCACCAGGAAACTTGTGTATCATTTATGTCTAGCTTAAAATGCTGAAAACTGACCAATGGATCTGGGACACTGATTTCTCAACTCTCTGATTTCACTCTGCATCTCATTTATGTGCTCTGCTCTACATAATTTATGCCCATTAAAAACTTCTAAACTGTGTTTTAGACTTGGTATTTCTGGACCTCAACATTTTCTAGTGTTTTCCCATATGTTGGTGGTTTATTTCTTTACATCCTCTGTTATGTGCCTGAGGAAAATATTTTACCGGTTGTCATTGTTCTACTGGGATTATGATTAAGCTCAAGCTCTTCTTGAAGATGCCCAATCCAGGGGAAATAAAAGTTTGATAGTCTGGACAAGTTTATGATAACTTATGTTTTGATGGTGGCTATGAGAATCCTACGCCAGTTGATTTTAATGTTATTTTCTTTGTCCTTGATTTTGTGGCAAATGTTGTTCCGAGCAGATGTGGCCATGAATTTTGCTATACTTGTGGAGCTGAGTGGAAAAACAAGGCAGCTACTTGTGCCTGTCCACTGTGGGATGAGGAGCATATTTTAGATGACGAAGACGAGGATGAGGACGAGGAAGAGGACGAGGACGATTATGGATACTTAGATTCATCAGAAGAAGATTTGTTTTGACCTTATTCGTTTCCTTTGGCTGTTGTTTTCTTAACCTTTCGTCCCCAATTTTCTTGATGACTGTTTTGGAAACTTGGTGAATTTGGCCAGTGATAGGTGCCTCATAATCGATTAAAATCTTATCCATCCAAGTGGAAAATTTAAGTTCGATTTTCAAGACCAGCTATGCTTATTGCTTCTGCCGGATAAATTGTAGAACATTGATGTTTGGGGCGAGAATTGAGTTTTTGGGTGTGTTTAATTTTTCGGATGAAATTCCTCTCATTGTGTGAATATTTCCGATGAAATTAATATCGTAGGTCCAATTTGAGATTTTTCATGATCCATGCATGATGATGAAGCATAGTTAGGTCTCCAGTTGTCACGGGAGCTAAACTTGCATCTATGGTTCTTTAATAATGTGTACATGGATCTATGAAGTACAACTGAAGCTAGTTGAAGCTTATGCTGAAAATGGTATAACTGAAGTTTGCCCCTCACTTGGAACCGTGATTTTTCTCGATAAAGGGTTAGGTGGTTGACAAATTTTTTATGGATTTTGTTACGCTCGACCCCCCGTGTAATGTACATAGGATTGTGCCACGTAGGATTGTCATAAAGCATTAGATGTACGGATAGTTTCGTCCTGGCAATCTAATTTTCACCAAGCTAGACCAATGTCGAAGTGTGTGACTAGATCTAAAGGCTCGACTTATGGTGATCAAATTTGGTCAATAGTAGTCGCCAACCTCTCTCATTGGGAGCCTCTCCGCTTATAATTCTCACTCTCTTAAATCTTCACGACGTCTTCTCTATCATAATGTAAGATATGAGTTGCTTTGAAAAATGATGCTTAGTTATAATTTAGTTTTCAACAACGTCAATGACTTTTCACTTTTCCAATAATTACACAGCCGACCTCTTCTTCCATGAACGTGCTTAAACTACGTGCATTGAATTCTATTGGAATACTTACATTTCCATAGAGATCGCGTACCAATTTTAGGAATTAATCACTTCACGGGTAAGAAGACGAGGGTCAAGCGCTAACACCCTATCCATAGAGGCCTTTTCAATAAGGTGAGCA
>CAIGRE010279921.1:0-12687 GCA_903798275.1 Fraxinus angustifolia subsp. syriaca
ACATGGCAGCTAAAGGATGGGTTTTAGATGTTTAGACGGTGAAAATTGGATTTGACAAGAATTGTGAAAACTAACATGAATTCTATAAGATTGATTTCAAAATATTTATTAACATGTCAACATGATATTAGTGCTCCCCTTTTTTGCAACTTGATTAGGTTTGATAGTGACTCCATACTCCAAAATTATTGTCACAAGTTACGTCCAAGGACAAAAATAAAGATTTGCCAAAATTAATTTAGGTTATGTTTTTTATATTTGGGAAAAAAATATTTCAAGATTCACCAAATTCAAAATTTATATGTTATTTAATACTATATTAATAATAAATTATTAAAACTTATTGAATAATCACATTTTTTTGAATAAAATATTATTAAAAAATTCTTAAAATTTCAAAGTAAATGTGTTTTCCATTTTTATGTTTTTAGAAACGATTTTTCAGAATGGATAAAAGAACGCATTTTTAAAAATTTCAAAACAGACACTCAAAATATAAAAGGAATTCAAAACTCAAAATACAAAATTGAAATACAAAAAGAACAATTCCTAGTTTTTGAATTATTTCTTGATTTTTCACCCCCCCGGGGCGGACTCAGGATAATTGTCCAGTGCGGGCTGTATCAGTAAAAAAGAAAAAAATATATAACACAAGCATTATACTAAAATGAAATACCTTACAATTACAATCTTGGGATTATGCAATTGCAGTTATATGATTTTGGGAGGAAGATAACATGGAATAAGAACAAAGAAGAGGCAGAAGAAGGCAAGAAAGAAGTACTAGAAATCTTAGCATTGGGAGACAAGCCTTATTTTGGAGGTGAAAAATTTGGATATGTGGATATTTCTCTTATTGGATTCTACATGTGGTTTCATGCCTATGAAACGATTGCCAATTTTAGCATAGAGGCTGTGTTCCCAAAGCTAATGGCTTGGGTTAAGAGGTGCTTAGAGAGGAAGACTGTTGCCAAGTCTCTTGGTGATCCCAAAGCTGTCTATGATTTAGTGCTCAAAGCTAGAAAGAGTAGGGGTTTGGATTAAGAGTACTAAGGAGTTCTTTATGTTTGAAAATCCTGAATAGTCAAATTCACACTACCATAGAGTTGTGTCATTCGTGCTAGGTTTTGGAGTTTTAAGAGTATGGGTTGTGTCTTGTCATGGAGTGACTTTCAATGTATTTCGTAATAATGAAGACACTCAGTTGTGTCTCATAGTATATTGGTTTGATTATCTGTCTTCGGACATCGTAGACTTATGTGTCGTCCGTGTTATGTTTAGCGGTTGGAGTTTGAGTTGTGTTTTATCGTGAGGTGATTTTCAATATATTTTGTAATAACGAAGACATTCAGTCGTGTCTTGTAGTTTATAAGTTTGATTATCTATTTTGTATCTTACACGAATTTTAATGTTTCTTAGCTTTCAATCTATTTTGCTTTTCTTCAAGTGATGCATTTATATGGTTTTTATTTTTCAAATCCAATAACAGGGACTAGCCAGAAATGAAAACAAGGTATAATCATAAATGTGCAAAGAAAAATGATTTCTCAGGAAAAGTGTCCTTCACACCATTTTAGAAAATAAAAATAAAAATAAAAAATGATGCATTTTAAAGCAACACCACTCTATATCAGGTATCCCAAGAGATTAAATGGATAAAAACTTACTTCAAATTCATATATACAGACTGATAAGAAGTAAAAAACCACGAGAAACAGATACCTCTTTGCAAGATGGAGGAGCCCACTTCCCTTTAATGGTTCGAGATCTCCTAAAATATCCAACTTGCATCAGATATAAAATTAGTGCCTGGAAAAGGTTTCCATTCAGTAATAGAGATTCACCCTTGGAGATTGAAGTATGAACAGGCCTTTATCCAGCAATGTCTGAACTCCACCTGAGGAAGGTGCTGGTTTGGAGAGGGCCAATGATTGTGATGAGGCTGAACCATTTGAATCAGGTTAGGTGTCTCCAACCGGTGGCTTCTCAAATCGTGGTTTTGATTGGCGTGGAATTTCACATGTAGCTGCAAAGCTTTCTACCAGGGTTGAGGGCGGAAATGGGAAAAGGAATGGATAAAGGAGACAGCAAGATCTGTTGGCCCAAATTTTTTTTTTTTTATGTTTAGGGCTTTTTAAAAAAACCAAGGGCAGCCCAAAGCCCAATGCAGGCAGATGCCTGCACTAGGCCTTAGCTGGGTCCACCCCTGCCTCCCCCTCTTTCTCTCTGGTTTTTGTTTTGGAATACATATCCTCCTTTAATTTGACCTAGTCGATGTGCTTACATAATAGGGAGTTGTGCTTCGAAAAGGATTCAAACCAGAGAGAGAATAAAAAATAAAAAATTCCAAAGCCTCCCCCCAAACCGAATCATGGTTCGCCACGGTAAGCAAAACCACAATGAACCGCGGCAAACAGGGCATTAACCCGGACCGCGGTGATTCCAGTGTAGTTCATTTTGGTCCATAAAATTTAATTTTGTCCAATTTTGGTCATTTTCTGTCCAAATGCTCAATTTTGATCTTGTAACTTTCAAAAGTTTCCATACTGATCTGAAAACTTCATAATCATATGAAATTGGTCTTCCTCAAGTTCGAAAAATGTGCATATTAGTCCCCAAAATTTTAAAATGTTAAATTTCACTCCCCAAAATTGTAAATTTCCTCCAATTGTCATCTTCAAACTCTTTATCAACTCAATGCAATCTGGGTAGCCTTCAATTGTTTCAAATTAACTTCAATTAAGCTCAAATCCTTCATTTTTGCTCGGAATGCTATAAGTTCAAATTTTACACACAATAACAAATTTACACTAAATTAAGTAGAAATTTACTCTAATTATCAATTATGTAACAAGTTTAATAACATAAATAAACATGTAAAATACACTCATCACTAAAGTTTAGTGACCTCTTGATGACATGGTGTATAGTTTAAGGAACGATCAAGTTTTTCAAATGTCAAGTTGTACAAAATTAATAGCCCCATAAATAATCTCATCTATCGCTTTTAGTTAAATGACAACAGACAACAGATATGGATCCCACCCTCACGTGAGTGGATGTCAAGAAATGTGTCAAAATACTTTTGACAATCAAGTTTAATTCAACCAACTACGACTAAAACTTAAGATTTCATAAAGTGTAAACTTTGAAGCAACCTCAAGATTTTTGTCCAAAAAGTAAATTCGAGAAGTGCTTATAAATTATTCACATTATAAATTGATAAAAATGTATAATGAGTAATAAATAAACTTGTGAATTTTTTGAATTGAAAGTGTTCATAATGGATTTACAAACATGAGGCACGCAAATGTAAAATGTGAGAAACACCGGTTTGGCCTTTGGCGCGAGGCACGAGCTAGATGTCTGTGGCGGCTATTCAAATTGAACAGCCATCGTTCTCTTTCTTTGTAGTTTTGGGACATTTTTGTCTCACTGCCATATGTTTCCTTTTCCCATTTTTATAAAAGAGAGATTCCAATATTCCAAAGCAAATTCATCCCAATCTCAGCCAACGCTTATTCATCACATTTTTTCACTCATTGAGATCCCAAACTTCATAGAGGAGGAACAGAATAAGCAGAAATATTTGCGGACTTAATTTGCTTTCTTCATGCGTTCCGGCATCTCCAAAATTTTCCAATGGCATCGCGGTTGCAGAAATTTAAGCTTGGTACGCTTCTTTGCATTTTTTAAAATACTTTTATGATGTTTATGCGGCACTAAGTCATTTGCACCCAATTTAGTAATATATTTTGTAGTGATGGGTTCGGCTGCATCTATAAACAGCCACAATTTGAGTTATTGATCAGATGCACGATTTCTTTGATTTGAACTTGGTTGGTTTGATTTTGAATTTTAATTTGTGGGAGTTTTTCTTCGTGCTCGTGATTATGGAAAATGATATGGGCTTGGTTTATGTATTTACGACTTTATAGTTTTGGCTGGCGTGTTCCATATGCTAATCTTGGGTACTTATGTCATGTGATTAAAACTTGTGACGAGATCATCGCTGTTCTTTGAGATTGAAAAAGAAAAGGGTTCAAGGAAAAAAAAAAAAAAANAAAAAAAAAGAAAGAAAGAAGAAGCTGATTTCCATTGATGTTTTTAATACTGGACTATAAAATTTAAGCTTCAGAAGATGTGGATAGTTACACTTATGAACGAACATGATTTATATGGAATAGCGTCAATTGAAATTTGAGAAATAAGTCGGTCCAAATTGTTAATGTTACAGATGAGGGATAAGTTACCATACAAAATTTGAAGTCTTCTTAATAATTTTTTTCCTGAGTTCATTATGTAAACTCATTATCATCCTAAAATTATCTTTTTTCCACTTTTCCTTTTGTACCATTGAGAAAAGTTCAGATATCTTGAGTGAATATTCGTTATATAACCAAATTGGCAAGGACACTGTGCAGTTGATATCTTCTGTTTATGTTTGAAAGGCTAACTTGTCAATTTACCAAGAAGGCTAGTGATAGTGAAGTTATGCTGGAATATTCTGCATGCCAAAGCCTTTTAGGTTCCATTTGAATGATTGTTTTTCCGCTTACTTCCATTTCCAGATTCGGGAAGAAGGGATGGAGAAGAATTAGTTATTGTTTCCACTCATTGCAGTTGTAGCATTCTTTTAATTTACTTCTCGTGGTCAATCCAGTTGCTCTATATGAAGAGTAATTTGTTTTTTCACTATGCTAACTGGTCCAAACACTTCTTCAGAAGAAGTATTTTCCTTTCTATTAGTTTTTTCTGTCGTTCACGAAGAAATTGCAATAGTTAGGTTTGTAGACAGACTGCTTCATTTTTTTTTCCCTCTCCCCCTTTGATCTATTACATTCATTTTTATTTTTGTAGCTTTGTCTTACTTTTTTATTCCTGTTTGTTGAATCGGCTTACACAGTGCTGGTTGATTTTCATTGTGCATTTTCTTCGGTTACTAGTCTATAATTAGTTAATTATAGTAATTTTCAAATGGCAGGCCAAGTATATGTTTCTGTATGGAAGTGGGGATAATCAAGGTCTAAGTGACCATTTAGATGGCTCCACACTGAAGATGTTCTCAACCTCATGTGGAACATTAGCAGAGGATGCAATAAAAGATAATCCCGTCTCTGATATGTTAGTTGATTCATTTGGGAGGCAACATACTTACTTGAGGATCTCTTTAACAGAACGTTGTAATTTACGATGCCAATACTGTATGCCAGCTGAGGGTGCAGAGCTTACTCCTAGCCAGGAACTTCTCTCAACGAATGAGATTGTTCGTTTGGCAAATTTATTCGTTAGTTCTGGTGTACACAAAATTCGTTTGACTGGTGGGGAGCCAACCATTAGGAAGGATATTGAAGAAATTTGTTCACAATTGTCAACTCTAAATGGATTGAAGACCCTGGCCATGACTACAAACGGAATTATTCTTGACAGGAAACTTTCATCGTTAAAAGAATGTGGACTTAGTTTGTTGAATATAAGTTTAGACACTCTGGTTCCTGCAAAATTTGAATTTATGACTAGGCGTAAAGGACATGAAAGGGTAATGAAGTCAATTGATGCAGCAATAGATTTGGGATATAATCCTGTCAAAGTAAGTTTTACCATATTTCATATAATTATTTTGACCTTTCCATATTTAGCCCACGTTTGAGCCCCATTTTTTAAAAAAACTCATTTCTCTCCCAAACTCATTTTCAACCACACATTCTCCGAAAAATAGATTTCGTACGTGAAAAATTATATTGTTGATAGAATGTGTGGTTGAAAATAAGTTTGGAGAAAAATGAGTTTTTAAAGAATGAGTCTCAAACAAGGGCTAATAATCATAGAACACACCCTTATGAGCTGGCATGGAGCATGGTTATCTCCAACACTGGAAGTTGTTTAGTTCATTTGGTTTCTTCCTTTCCAATGTCAAGAGTTTTTATATGGACATCTCAAATACATGCTTTGAACCTTTTGTTTCAGTTGAATTGTGTCATAATGCGTGGATTCAATGATGATGAAATTTGTGATTTTGTCGAGTTAACACGTGATAAGCTAATCAATGTCCGGTTTATTGAGTTTATGCCTTTTGACGGAAATGTCTGGAATGTGAAGAAACTTGTACCATACTCCGAAATGTTGGATAGAGTGGTAAGGTAGAACTCTGCAATATTCAACAGTTTTATATTCTGATATTCTTTTCTGCATGCCTTGAATAGTTCAATTTATTGAACAGGTGAAACGGTTTCCAGGACTTCAAAGGATTCGGGACCATCCCTCAGAGACAGCCAAGAATTTCAGGATTGATGGTCACCAGGGTACAGTTTCTTTCATCACATCAATGACGGAGCACTTTTGTGCTGGTTGCAATAGATTGAGACTTTTAGCAGATGGAAATTTTAAAGTTTGCCTTTTTGGACCGTCAGAGGTGAAGTGTTTCATCATTCTTCATATATTAATCTGCTTTCATAACATAAAATTTATTCATACTCTATATTGAAACTTGTACTGCCTTTTCTTATTGGTATAGTATCTTTGCATTATTAATGTAAATGTTTTTAGTTAAGAAAAAAGTCTCTATACCTCACTCTGGAGGTGTCAAAATGGGCCAGAGACACCAAGGCCTGAAGCGGCTTTGTTAGGACTGTGCTGTGGTGGGGCCAGAGATGCCCAGGCCCATGGTGGCTTGGTTGGGACTGTGTCGTTGGTGAGTCCACCTATAAAGGTGGGTTTTGCCAGGTCTGCGGCCCTTGCAGGCTGGCTTGTGTGGACCAACTTAAGAAAAAAATATTAAGGGAAAAAACCAATCTAATGGATGTAGCCATTTTGGAATTTGAACTCCCATTTCTTTTCTTTTTTTCTTTTTGTTAATTTTAGAATTTTTTGGTACATATTTCAACTCATTTCATTTTTTGAAATTTTTCGCACACATTCTCTCAATATCACCATCTAAATTCTATTATTTGATGCTGGCTCTCTTCGAAATGGCTAGAGTACTCGTGTCGACACGACATGACACAACATGGGTACAGGTATGGGATATGTGTTGGATTCTCCAAGTTCAACCGGACACAACATTGTTTCTGCTTCTTCCTTCTTTTTCTTCTTTCTTTTTTTATCGTTCCCTTTTCTTCTTTCCTGTTTCTACTCATTGTAAACACAAAAGTTCTTTTGAAAAAACTGTGCTGGTGAAATTGTACTCTAGAAGAACAGTCAATAAAATAATATTTCTAATTTTTTTGTTTCTTTATTACTATTTCAATTCTTCTTTAAATATCTAATGTGAAAAGGAACATTTAAAGTAAAAAAAACCCAGAGGCCAGGCAGTTGCAGCTACTGTGGGTCGTGCTGGACCTTCTAGATTTTCTGACAGCTTAGCACAGCAGAGATCTAGGCCATATCTGGTGCAGCCTGTCTATAGCATGTCTCTATTACACCCTTACCTCATTCTCATAAACAATAACTCTAAGCAAAGGAAGAAAATAAAGTATGGAGAAGGAAACAGGGATGTTTCTTCCCTGTAGTGCAGAATGTGCATTGTTATCTGTAGACTTGCAAGGTCAAGGCCCAAAATAGCCCTAACATTCTCAAACAAATTGTAGACAACAAATGCTGTATCAGCTCTGTGTTTTCTAGGCCCAGGCCAATCAATTAGTAAAATGACACTGTCTTATTGCATCTCCTCAGAAAATTTTAAGCATTTACCTTGTGGTTGCCAAATGGATACTTGTTTTCAAACATAGTTAGATTACTAGTATTTATCATATTTCACAAGCTTGACCTCATCAATCAAGTCCCAGTGTTTCATCTCGAATTTCCTTTTATGCTTATTGCAATCACTGGTCTTTGTCATAAATTCTTTCTATTACACTTACGAACTTTAATAGGGTATTGCCAAGTATCGAGTAGATGATACTTGTAAATCTTCCATAACTATATCTTTTCCAATATGAATTATCGAGTAGTTTTCTTGTGTTTCTTCCTATATTCCAAATACCATTCCCATTCTGTTATATGAAAAAAGAGCCAACCTTTTGGCAGGTGAATTGGGTAGGTTGGTAAGGAAAATTCTATTTGTACCTAATTGATTACCGAAGCGCCCCCCCAATAGGGGTCGCCACTTGTTAATTCGGTAATCCATTAGGTAAAAAATTAGGCACGTGTAGCATAACTCGGTTGGTAATGGGTAATTAGTATGTAACTGGAAAATACCACCTAATGCTTTTGGCCTTGGGGCGCCTTCAAAGTTCTTTGAGGCAGAAATATCTGCTACCAAATGATTTGACATGCAGATCTTGCTCTGTTGCTGGCAATTGCACTTGTGTGATAGAAATTGAATATGAGATTGAATGGCTAATATAATTTTTATTTGGTATGTGTTTCATCCCTTTCAAAATCTAGTGTGCATATTTTATTCTAGATCAAATTCATGATTTTTAGTATTTACATTCCATTTGCTAGTCCAGTAACAAATGGGTTTTCACAAAGTAAGATGTGTTGGTCCCATAGTCTTTTAAGATGTTCTCCATCCCAGAGTTGGGCAGATTGCTGTGTGTGCATTGTATTGAGTGACATAAGATCCAATTTAAGATTTGACATCTACTTGAGCACAAGTTATTCATCAGTCTTATCAGAGTTCATTCCTTTCAGGTTAGCTTGAGGGATCCTCTGCGTCAGGGTGTTGATGATATTGAGCTAAAGGAGATTATAGGGGCAGCGGTATGTATGAACTATTGTCTCAGATAGTAAATGGAGGAAACACCATTTATATTGCAATTGCTGAGGATTCCTTCCCATCCTTAATTTCACCCTGTTCGTTGGTTGTAGCTAGAGATTATGTAACTTGCATTTTTTTCGTCATCACTTGCATTTGCTATTGGCTTTAAGTGATTTCTGTTTGGAGAGAGAGATCATAGAAAACTATAACAATTCTCCCTTTGATGGCTTCTCATCTTAATTGATTGTAAAGGCCGAGTTTTTCATTTCCTTCCCTTTTGTGCTATGTGTCTTCTATTATGTCAAATGTCATGTTTCAACTTTAAGCATTTGCTTTCAACCTCAGGTGAAAAGGAAGAAAGCAGCTCATGCTGGGATGTTTGACATTGCAAAGACACCAAACAGACCGATGATACATATTGGTGGCTGAACTTATCTTTAGTTCATTAGTGTTATGTAAGTTTTTGTCTAAGCATAGTTCAGATTATTCCTACTCTTATGTTTGTAGCATTACCTGCTCATCGTCAGTACTCAAAATAGTAATTTTACGTATTTAAGTCGCATTTTGATGTTCAAATGTGGATAAAAATGCTAAGCTACATTTGGCACTCATGCATAACAAATTTCAGTTGGACACTATCAGCTTCTCATATTCTATTGATTGTGAGGCCTGATCGTTGACAGCAGTATCTTTTATAAACTTTGAGAATTACTTTTTGGGAGTTAACTCCCCCCACCCCACCCCATAAAATAAAAACTAAAAAAACTAAGACCTAGGACATCTCTAGCTCACCTTTGGAATGGACTATTAGTTGCAGACTTGCCATTTTGGAATGGTAGACCACTTTAAGAATGATTACTCGAGGATCGAGTGGTGTTATTGAAAATGTGAATTGGTACCCTATCTGGTTGCTAAAGCAGAATATCTTGAGCTCAATTTTATTGCCACTAATTGCAGTATATATTATCACTGGAAGGAAATTGTAAAAGAAATAGATTAATTTGTGGAGCTTCCTTTATGAGATTAAAATGAGCTCTCCTTAGCACGGTTTGTGTTCTTTATTAAAGAAACTGAATGAATGCTTATATGGGGGTCAACATAGCTTTATAAGATGGTGGAGGCACATGCATTTGGTCACCACATCATTATTGTCAAATTTGGCTCAATGCCTCTCAGTCGAGAGTTTCTTCTCATTAAATAGGAATGATTTCCCTAATTACAGCATAAGCATTATCGGTCAAATATCCTAATTACAAGTTGTCAGATCTACTAATTAGAGTACCAATTCAATATTTACAATGTAAGACAGTAAATATAATTATGTAGAAGATATGGTAACTAAGCATTGATATCGTGATTGATATCCAATCTGCCCCTCAAATTGAGGCTGGTTGATCAAAAAGTATCAATTTGTCAACCATAAACTGACGTCGAAGACGACCGAATCAACCTCAATATGCTTGGTCCGTTCATGTAATACCGGATTAGCAGTAATTTGAATAGTGCTTGTATTGTCAGCATGAAGGAGAGTAGAGTAAGCTAAGTAAAACCAAGTTCGTCAAGTAGGCCTCGAAGCCACACAATCTCAGATAGTGGTGGCAAACGAGCCGAGCTCGCCCAAGGCCAACGAGTCGAGCACCCGCTCGGCTCGTTTGCCGGCGAGCAACGAGCCGAGCTCGCCCGAGTATGGGCCGGGTCGGCTCGGCCCGGCCCGCTGACATCTCTAATCTCAGAGCAAGCTGTGAGGACTTAGCCCGATATTCATATTCGGTGGAGGACTTTGAGACACAATCTTGCTTTTTACTATTTTATGAGATAAGAGCAACCCTAAGAAACATGCACCAACCAGTAATAGAATGTTGAGTATCTATGCAACCACCCTAATCAGCATCACTAAAACCAGTTAACTGTAAAGAATTCCTAATAGGATAAAATAATCCTCGTCCAGATGTACCCTTTAGATAATGAAGAATACGTCGCACAGCGACACGAAAGGAATGTCGAGGGGCCTGCATAAACTGGCTAACTTGCAGGACGACAAAAGAGATATCAGGCCGTGTAATCGTCAAATAATTTAAACTCCCTACCAATTGTCGATAAAGCAAAGGATCAACTAAAATGTCTGTTTGGTAAAGTTTCAAATTGATCTCCATAGGTGTGTGAACTGGGTTGCTTGACTGAAGCCCGACAGATATAAAAATCTCATGTGTATATTTGTATCGATGCAACAATGTCCCCATGGAGGTATTGTATACTTCAAAACCAAGAAAATATTGCAACGGACCAAGATCTTTCATGTGAGACGAAGTTTGAAGATGTTGTATGTCCTTAATTAATTGTAAATCAGAACCTATAAAGACAATGTCATCCACATATACCAAAAGAACAACAATCCCAGTAGTAGTCTTTCAGAGGAAGAGAGATGAATCAAATTGACTATGAATAAAAGTAAAATCAAGGAGAGTATTGCGAAATTTCTCAAACCATGCTTGAGGTTCCTGTTTTGACCCATATAATGATCGTTTGAAATAACAGACCTCAAAAGAGGAATGGATGAACATGCCAGAAAACGGAGTCGTGTATACTTCTTTCAAATCTCCATGTAGAAAAGCATTCTTGACAACTATCTATTGAAGAGACCATCTTTGAGATGCAGCGTTGACAATGATAGTGCGTGTTGTAGTCATCTTAGCTACTAGTGCTAACGATTCCTCATAGTCAAGACCATATTCCTGTCTATAGTCAAGTGCCACAAGGCGTGCCTTGTGACGTTCTATGGAACCATTAGCTCAAAGCTTATTTGTGTAAACCCATTTGCATCTAATAACTTTCACCCTATCTGGGCACATAACAATTGTCCCAAGTATGATTATCCACGAGAGCTTGAAGTTTTTCATGTATTACTTTCTTCCAGCATGTTTGACTAGCCACCTAAGTAAGATTTGGGGACAGAAGTAGTATCAATAGTGGCTTGGAGTATAGTTTGTAGGAAACCATATTTATCTAGAGGACAAGTGACACGATAGGAGAGTCGAAGTTCAGACGTTGGACGACTAGGTCGAGAACCATATTTATCTAGAGGACAAGTGACACGATAGGAGAGTCGAAGTTCAGACGTTGGACGACTAGGTCGAGATCAAGCGGAGAAGGTAGTAGGGGACGTCTCTGAGATAGAATTCCTAGTTCAAAATGTTCAATATGATACAAAGTTTGGATATCATATGAGGTTCGAGTGATCCCAAAATCCAGGAGATAATGCGAGCATCTTTACTTTCCCATTGTTGGATCTCTTTTATATCCGTAGGGGTCGTAGAAGACCATCCAAATGGCCTTGTAGTTCTTTGCCTTTTAAAAACATCTTGAACAGAAACCCACATGTTGAGTAAGTTTTGCCATTAAAATGGACAAGTGTATTTTCCGTTGCCATTAAAAACCCAAGAATTAATACAACCCAAAAAGAAGCAATATTATTCAATCAAGCCAAACAGCACACTATGGTCACCAAATAGCAATCCAAAATAGTAAACAGTCCCAATTTACTAAGCCGTTTAAAATAAAAAGTAACAAACAACAGTCCAAGTTAGAGAATAATAGCCCTAAATAATTCAGGCGCTTAAATGCAACCCAAAATAACAGGCCCAAACCAAACAAAATTACCTCCTTTGTGAGAAAGGCCCAAACAGAATTACAGAAGACTCTAGCCGCTACTAAGGAAGAATTGATTGTGCGCGAAAGGTAATTTCTCACCACAGGAAGAAGCTGGAGTCCAGCCGTATCCAGAGTCGCCGGTAATTTTGTTTGGTTTAGGTTTGTTATTTTGGGTCGCATTTGAGTTCTAGGCAGATAAATTACTTGAATTATTTTGGGCTATTATTTTCTAACTTGGGCTATTGTTTGGACTGCTGCTTGTTACTGTTTATTTTAAACAGTTCAGTAAATTGGGGTTGTTTACCATTTTGAACTGCTATTTGGTGACCATAGTGTGC
>CAIGRE010279927.1:0-11440 GCA_903798275.1 Fraxinus angustifolia subsp. syriaca
AAAACAGTCAAAACGAATTTTTTGGCATTTTCCATTTTCTTTGTAAATTTTAAACTCGTTTTTGGAAATTCATTTCTGAAAATAGGTAAGTAAACGTGTTTTCAATGTTTTTGAAAACGAAAAATGGCATGAAAACGACATAAAAACAGCAACGAGAACAGACACTTAATTTCTTTAGTCTTTTTTATCAAATTTTTAAGTGTTTTTCTACCAGTTCATATGTAATTTTTTTTTTCTAACTTTTAAATATTTGAGGGTCATATTCCAAGTACCATGAAATCCATTGACTGATTTTTATATATTAACCATTTATTAGTTAATTATTTTATATTTTATTTGCAGAAATGCAAAAGATCCAGAAAATTAATTAGGCCACATTGTGTAGGCTCCTCTCCACCTTTGACCTTTTGTACAACCAAATTCTTGGTCTGGTATGTCTCCAACCAGCTAAACCACAGCTCATCAAATTTTGGTATGCAAAATCAATTTTATGTGCCTACACGACTAAATTTTATGACTTCTGTCTCGTTTCATATCTAAAGCCGTAAGGAAATTTGTCATCAAATTCAAGACAAATCGATTAATTTTAAGCTCGGGATTACCCATTTTTATTAATTTCGAAATTTCTTTGAATTGAAAAACTATCACGCAGTAAATTTTAATACCAAAGCTCATTCCAAATAAGTTCGTATCGTCTACCAATTTTGTCATATCCTCCTTTTCACGAGTCCATTGGCATATGTTTAGGCCTATTTCATAAATTACCGGTCTTCGATCCAAGTATTGTACAATTAATAAATAAAAGAGACGTAGAAGAAAGATGAAAAAGTTTCGAGTAAAGATATCATTTTGCTTAAAGGTCATTCGAGTAAAGCAAAGTACTAGCTCGATTAAACTTTTAAATGCTTATTTACTTTATCAAACATGAACTGAATTCAACCTCAATCAGTACCATTAATTAATTTGTTTTTCTAAATAGGTCGATTCAAGTCGATGTCGTCTCTTAGAACAAAATTGCGAGATGACATTATTTTTCATTTTTCCTCATTGAGTGGTCGTGATGACATTAAGGGTCCGTTTCATTGTAAGAGTTGAATTTGGGTGGAAAAAAAATGAATTCCATGAAATTATTTTTCTAGAAATTGTCAATTAATTGTGTTTGATTGAATAATTTTTCACGTGGAAAATATTTAAATTTTGGATCTTTTGACTTTATTTTTTATGAAAATTGTTTATTAAATTTTTTTTATATATATATAATTGGTGATAAAATTTGTGTCCATTGTCAAAAAAAAACTGAACTGGAAACCATTTTCCCAATTCCTTCTTCCTTCAATTGGTTTTTTTTTTTATCAATATTAATATATCGTCATTAAAAAGTCAATTAATTAAGTAACTTAAATAATTACTCATTAATGGTTAAGCAGTTATTGTCTCCTTAACCTGTCATCAATTTTTTTTTCCCTCTCTCTCTCTATGTATATATAAATGTAAATACATCTGTCTCTCACTCTCTCTTAATATACAGAAGAATTGAGGGCAAAGACCAAAAACTTGGCAAGAGACGCTATGACGGACAGAGTCTACCCATCAGCCAAACCGGCGGCGAACGGAGGTGAAGCAACTACCGCCACCGTCGCTAACGGCGGAGCCAATCCAACATTCCCGGTCAACAAAGGCCAGCTCTATAACGCCACTCGTCCCATGTACCGCCCCCAGCCTCCGCCCAAGCGTCGAAACCGCCGGAGCTGCTTTTGTTCCTGCTGTCTCTGGACTACCCTCACGATCCTCCTGATTCTCTTCGTCGCTGCCATAGCCGGCTCCGTCTTCTGGGTGCTCTACCGCCCACAGCGCCCCTCCTTCGCCGTCTCCTCTCTCCAACTCTCCAAATTCAACCTCACCAACACCGCCATAATCTCCACCTTCAACCTCACTGTCACTGCGCGTAATCCCAACAAGAAAATCACCTTCTTTTACGATCCCATATCGATAAAAGTATTTTCCGGCGACTTCACCATCGGTGATGGATCTTTACCGGGATTTGTTCATGGTAAAAAGAATGTCACCACTTTGAAATCTGTAATATCAAGCTCAAACCAAATTTCCGATGGTACAGACGTTTCTCCATTGAAGTCCAGCTTGAAGAACAAGAATCTGCCACTGAAAATCCAGCTGGATACCAAAGTAAAAGTGAAAGTCGGAAAAGTGAAAACTAAGAAGCTCAGAATTAGGGTTACTTGTGACGGCATTAAAATTTCAGTCCCCACCGGAAAAGCAGCCACGGTGGCGAAAACCACCGGTGTGAAGTGCAAGCTTGATCCAAGAATCAAGATCATCAAGTGGACTGTTTGAAGAAAACTTCCCACCGGAAATTCAGTTAGTGCAAGCAAGCTTGATAATCGGTGAATCAAGATCTGTCCGAAGGAAATTACTTTTACACAGAGCGTAATAATTGTTTTTTTTTAGTTTTTTGGTTTGAAGTTTTGTTGGTTCTTGGATTTGATTTGATTCGATTCTTTCCTCTTTTTTTACTTAATTTCGGGTCGTAGGATTTAATGTTTATACTCATATTTGCATATAATATATATTATAGTTTCTTGAAATTTAATGACAAAAAATATGTGAACAATTTTTATTTCTTTATGCATTTTTCAGTGCCACCAATTAATTATATTCTATAATTGTGGTGAGAATAAATTCATGTCCCGGAACATGATAAACTTGGTACCACGTCCACCGACTTGTATCATTGAAAAGCAAAGAACCAATTTGCTTCTATTATTGCTAGAATTTTATAGTGAAATAGTAGGTGGGTGGGGGTGTCGGTGGAAAATGGGAACGCAATAATAGTAATTTATGGGGTTTAGTTGGGAGTAGGGTCCACAAGAAACAGGAGCTTATTTTCTTGTTTGTGAAGTCAGTGGAAATACTTAAAGAAAGCAAGCAAGCAATCCACTCAATTTTTATCATAAAAACTATAGCATATGGAAATATGCCAAGAGACGCGTGACGTGAGTACCCTTCCAACTGTCACGTTTAATTATTAAAATTATATCTAAATTTACAATATTTAATAAATGAACACATGATTCAGCATGTTAGCATATGCTATAATTATCCTTATCTGTTTTATGCAACTTTTTGCTAGAAACTTTAGAGTTGGTAAGAAATGGATTCGTTGGAACTGATTATATTTTACTTTTAGATTTTCGAAGATATCTTATCCACATTGGGAGTAGTTTGCTATTTGCAGTCGCTATTTTATTCTAATTATCAATCATGCTTCCTTGTTTACATTCATCCACCTGACAAACTGTAATTTGATAATTTAAAATAAAATTATTTTTTCATCCAATCAATTATTGACAATGTCAAGAATGATGTACAAATGACATACTAGTTTGTGTTTGATTCATCAATTTCTCGATCGAACTAGTTAAGTCAAATATAATCACCATACGTCCGAGGGTAAACAAAAATGCTCTAATGATACTGAACAGTCGAAATAAGGAAAGGTAATTAAATTGGTTTTGGTACTCGCTTGTATTATCAAGCAGTAACAAGTGACACTTTGCGGCTAAATAATAAATAATGGATTTCTCTTATGAATTAGGAGTGGTTTCCATGTTCTAACTTGTTTTTTAATGAAAGCTGTCGCGTGCTTGGATTCACGATTGTCTACACTAATTTATTTTTAATAACAAAGTCCAACTCATTTTTTCAACCATTCATCCACTATTGAAGGCTATATTGCTAATAATCAACAATAAATGTAGAACAAAATAAGATATTTATGCAACCACTAATTTCCATAACAAGGTAAAGAGTATCATTTCCGGATAGAAGATTTAGCCAACCACTACTGACTTCAGTATCATGCAAATAATGTTCGAGTACTATGTATCCATAAAATCAATCAACTAGATGGAGATGGAGATGGAGATGAAGGTCGAGGCCTCAATACCATCGTAGTATTATGAAACATTACCACAAGTGATAAGGGATCACAGCTCATTTCTTCTCCTTTTTGCTTTCTGTGTGTGGAAGACGGTTTTATTGGTCGAACCTAAAAACTCGTTATTAAGTATTAGCTATGCTAGTGACAGGCAACCTTCGGTGATCTTAGTACAAACTAACTTGTGAACCAGAAAAAATTGGTGATTCACCAAAGATAATAATGAACACAAACTTGACCACTGTACGGAATGATATTGTTGATACGCCACAAATCCAGATGAAAACCCAAACAATTAAGAGGGCTGATAAAAGGAAAGAGAAAACACGCTCAAAGGTTCTCTAAGAAACACAAGGATCCAAGATGACAACCATAGAATTGAAGCCTTCCCATGTAATAGAATAGAAAGGGAGATGGTTAAAGAACCAGAAACTTCAGAGTTGATTTACTGTTGCTTGCACTCTGGGGGACGTTCACCCTGTTGACCTTCTCCAGCTCGTGCTGCTTTACCGCCCTTCTACAGATTACAGAAACAAAACACTTTATGAAGCACTCTAATAGACGCATTTAAACCAGATTACAGAAACAAAACACTTTATGAAGCACTCTAATAGACGCATTTAAACCAGATACAGAAGCAAAAAGGGCTTCATCATCTCACCTTAGTTCCTGAAGACTGAGTTTAGAATGAAACAGACAAAACAAGCAAAGTCAGCATTACCCATAAAATCGTAAAATTAATTTTTTAACAAAAAAACTTAGGAATTCCTATTCAGTGGAAAACAAACTCTTCACCTTCTTCGCACTCTTTCTCTGCTCTTCCTCATCATCTTCATCATCCTCGTCATCTTCATCCTCATCTTCATCCTCATCCTCATCCTCATCCTCATTGTCATCGTCGTCGTCGTCGTCGTCATCTTCATCATCAAGTTCATCTCCTTGGACAGCCTCCCCAGTAAACCATGACACAGCATGGGGAATAATTTTGTCTCGAATTGTCGAGCTGTGGCCAATCAAAAAATTATAGTTGTTAAAAGACGTTAGAATGCAATACTAGAGAAATGCAAAGCTGGAACAGGGAATGGATGACATTCAGTTATAAAGGCACTTTGTAACAGGAATAACAGACAACTCACCCAATGTCATAGTCTTGTTCCATCAAATTCTGGAGTTCTTCAGCCTGCACCAGAAATAATGGAATAATCAGGGTCTTCAAGCATTTATAACTTCAAGAAGGTCCGTTCAAATATAGTGCAACTACACTAACCAGATCTTCATCAATATCATCATCATTCTCAGGAACCTCGGGAGGCTTAAAGAAGTTGAAAAAACTCTCACATTTTTCAGTCTTCGTTATAGGTTTCATATTCTTCGACCCCTTCTTTGGTTTTTTCTTTAAAACCTTCTGTGTTAAACATTTACCTGGATACCATTCAATCTCTGTCCTACAACATATCCAATTTGATGTTAAAAACATAAACGAAAACAAAACGAAGAATCATGACTAGGAAAACTGAATTACCCTATTGCCTTCTCTAATATAGGCTCAATGTCATCAATCATGTGGTATGTCTTCGTCAATACAGAATTCTTGAAAAAAGGATTGGAATCAAAGAAGAAGTCAAGCTTAAAACCCTTGGGATTATCGATCCTACACCACTTGATATCCTTGAGATATTTAAGTGCCTCTTCATCGCGCTCCGAGATCTAAAAAAGAAGCAAATATTGTCATCATTATAATGTAAGGCAGACAGAAACTAGAAACGTCCAAAATTATCTACCTCTTCTGCCAATATTTCATTAGTCTTCATTGCCATAAGCCAGAAGTCAGGCACACCTTTAGCTGAATGAAGTTGTAAATTACCGTCAGTTTGGACTACAGAAGATGGTAAGAGCAAGAAAATGATAAAGGAATTTAAGACAAGAAAGACATCAACCAATCTACAAATAAATATGCTACTGTATAACAAAGTAAAGGAAAACCATCTACCTTCTTTTAATTTGTCCTCACGCTGCTCCATGGGGGTTTCAGTAACTCCTTCAACTTCAACAACACCATTTACAATTTCATAACGCTGCACTTTGTTCAGGAAAAAGATGTTAATAGATTCAGAAAACACAAACTATCAAATCGGATGCATCACAATACATTTTCTACAATGATTTAGAAAGAAACCACAAGCAGCAGTTCATTCACACAAATGCTCGTACTTTTGTGTATAGAGGTTCATAAAGTTTCTGATATTTAGCTTCCAGAGCTGCTCTTTCCTCAAAAAACTTTGCCTCTAGCTCATCATGTTGACTCTGCAAAATAGAGATGTGTCCTATAACACAACACATTTCTGTACATATCCAATGAAATATTGTGCATGACACTTGGAGAAACCATCTCAAACTAAGATGCAGAGCAATATTTAAATAAAATACTATAAGCCGATTGACATGCAGCTTATATGACAAATCTATAGGAGGTGCTTGCATATATTCAAACTACAACAAACGAGCAGCTATATTGAGGAATTTCAAACTTAGGACAACAGCAAAACGGACTATGATGCCTTATTGGTAAGTTTACATGAGGGTGTCCAAGTCACAAAATTATATTATTTTTAAAGTGCTACGAAAGAAAACAGAACTTAATAAATGGTTTCACAAAATTTTTTGAGCAGCATCCTTTATCCATATATAAGGTCAACCTGTATATCAAATTTTATACTGTCAGAATCTAAGGTACCAGGAAAGTGCAGAGAAAGAACTTAGCCAGCTTTTTTCTAGATGACAAAAACCTCATATTACAACCCCATGTGCATATTGCCGTTATCAATCACCACGATATATTGTACAGCCATTCTTTCTAGATGGGTCAAGACCTTCCCTAGCAAGGTGATATCATCGCTACATCCAACTTCCTCTCATTTCATACACTTTACAATGTGCCCCGTCTCTAAAAGGATTCTTCATAGTCCAGTAATGCTCAACTTGAAACTTGAAAGACAGAAAGGTTTCCATAAAACTGTAAAAAGGAGTGGCCCTCAAAACACAATATTGATGGATTGAAAAGAAAAAATCAATAAAGCATGAGACCCAAAGGTTTGGGTGCAACAGGGTGAATGCAAGGGAAGGAAATATTCAAAGCCTTTGTAATTGCAAAGCTAGAGAAACGGAACAAATGCTTCAAAACATTTTGTGTAATTAATATTCATACTGTGCATTACTTCTCCATTTGCCTCGTAGCTACTTATTGGCTTCCTTACTTTTCCACCAAAACTAATAGCACAGAGAGCATTGGATTCCTGTAATATTAACGGTTTTGCAAATGGAAAAAAACATAATATGCAGTTTCCACAAAAATTAAAGTACTGTGGATGTTGCTAGTGGCAAGATTAAATAAATAAAACATGTGTGATGGATAAAAATGGAATGAAGAGGATAGTGATACTGATATTTGAAGTAATTTCCTAAATGTTCCAGTACTAGAAAGAAAAATGAACAGCAAAAAATTACACAGTATGCACGTATACTCAAGGAATTGATTTGTAAGAATAAACAAGAACCTGGATCTCCCTCAGAACCTCAACGCGCTTCCGGACTATTGGAGACAGAGTTTCAAGTACATCCGTGTGCTTCCCAGCCAGATTTTGTAATTTATCCTGTTAATCAAGCCAAGACACAACAAATCAAAAATTGACAAACAGGTCAAGAAAAGATCATCAACACAATCACAAAGCTTAAAAACTTCAGCCTGTGTAAAGTGTGAAATTCACAGACCTTGAGAGCATTTACTAAACCAGCGCGATCCTCCGCACTCAAAGCTACGCCAAAAAATAAATAATAATAAATAAAAAAAGCAATTAATGACAACCATACAAACTCACACATATACACTCACAATTAGGGTTTATGATTTTCTTACCGGCGGCAGAGGCGGGAAGGGAGGAATCGAGGTCGGACGTGTCGAAGCTGTCTTTGTCGGGGTTACTCATGACAGTGAGAGAAAAGAGAAACCCTAAAGAGACAGTCAATGACAATGGGGAAATTTGGGGAGGAAAAGGGAGGGAATACGTGTGTTTCAGTGGGAGAGAGTGGAAAAGGCGAAAATGCAGGGCTTGAGTTTGAAGCAGGCCAGGTCAGTGAGTGGGCGGGAGGTGGCACATTACGCGAGATTAGGAGCGTGGATTATACGGTCCAGTTAGAGGACTGGTTGTCGGGGTAAAGATGGGTCGTGCGTCAAACCCGAAAATGACCTGTACAGTAAGTATCTAAAATTAGTTTTTTAATAAATTTCATAAAAATTGACGAAACATATAATTATTAATCATGTTATGTGTACTTAATTATTTAGTTCTATTTTTTCAAGAATATATTTTAATCAAAACTCATTTTTAATCACATATTCTTCTATAAAATAATTATACACGTATTTCCCAAAAAAAATTATTTTTTAACCACATATTCTCCAAAAAATTACTATTCCATAATACATTTTATCAAAAAATGAGAATCAAACAGGGGATAAGATATTGGTTTACATATTGATAACATGACATTATGCCCTTGCTCGGCAATCATTATTTAAATAAAATGGAGTTTTGAATAGTGAATTTGGAAGAATATATAGTTAAAAAATATGAAAAACTTTTGAGTTTACGTGAAAAAAGAGTTTTGAAATAATGATTGTCAAACATAGGCTATTGTTAAGTCTATGTTTGATAGAAATTAAAATTCAGATTTAATTCAAGTTAAAATCAACAATCAATTTTAACCACACATTTTATGAAACACGCAATTTTTCAACCACATATTTCAGCAAATTTTATTAAAATATAGTAAAAATTAGATATAATCCCCACCAAACCTACAATAAAATTTAACTATCCTTTTTATTCTCTTTCTCACTCCTCCCGTCTATTTTTTTCTCTTTCATTATACATCAATCCGTAAATAAGTATGTACAAGTGGCATTAATTTTAAAAAAATTGACAAAAATTATAAATTTCTTAAAATGTACAATCATGCTACTTGTACAGTTTATTTTACAAATTCTTTGAGAGGTGCTAAGGTCGCATCATATGATTTGAATTTCAAAAAATCTGTCAAAATGTTTCTGTATGAGTAGTTTAATTCTTAAATATATTGCTCCTTTTCGTGTCATGGAGATAGATTTTCTTTCTTTTTTTCGTTGTCCCAAATTATATGTAATTTTTCTAGTTGAGAGTATAATTGATTTCTTAATTTTAAATATGTTCATATTTAATGTGTTGTTATCAATAATAGAAGAACTATTTTTATTCAAACCACTATTTAATGCGACGATGTATTAGGAAAAATGTGAGTAAAGTATTAAAGTTTACATCCTCAACGTATTAATTTTATTTTCTTAATTTTAGTGAAGACGAAAATAAGCACATCTTTTATGGCACAAAGAGGGCCTCAAAAATGAGAAGGAATAATGAATTTTAAGAAACAGGGCCTAACATGAGCTAAATAATTGAGGTAGCTCTATGGTCTGTTTGATCGTAAAGATGAAATTTGGATGGAAAAAAATGAATTTTAAGGAATTAAATGCCTATAATTCATTTTATTGAGAATTGACAATTAATTGTGTTTGATTTGTATAAATTTTCACCTGAAAATGTTACAATTTTGGATCTTTTGGTGTTCGTTTGGTTTTGTTTTCCATGGAAATTGTCCATTAAAGAGAAAAAAATTTACAATTTGGGATATAATTTATTTCCATTGCCAAAAGTAAAAACTTGGAAAACCATTTTCCCACCAAAACCACGGGAAAAGGAATTCCTCAAAAATCAAGAATTGGTCACGTGTGGGGCATAAGGTGGAAATTGAATTGCCCAGAACATTTGATCAATCAAACATGGAATTTGGGTGGAAATGAATTTTTTTTTTCCATTTTCCATGAAACTTTTCCTCAATCAAACATGGCACAATCCCTCTTCGAAATATCAAGATTTTCAGTTGTATACCTCAACCCCTCGAACTTGGATTTGTTAATTGCTCGGGGTCCACATCAAGTGGTCGAGATCATACTTCACCCTAGGAGCTTCTACCCACCCTTCTAGGCATGGCACTTTGATGCCAAGTTAAGATTGGTTCAGTGGTTGGTCATTCTTCGGGTTGATAGTCCATTTACTTTACATGCTCCTCACAACCTTACATGATCGTATTTAAATTCTAAATGAATCAACTTAAATTACTTCGGATAAAATTATTTACGATGCTTGTGTATTCTATAGGATAGTTTGTGAGGTAATTTACAAAAAAATGGTACAATATGTAAAAGGGGCTGCATTATTAGTAACTTTCGTCAAGTTCAGCATTCACGAATTGTGACGAAAGTTTGACAACACAATGTGTTGTGCCGAACCATATTCGTTTTGTAAATTACTGCATTGTTTGTAGCTCTTCATTTTTTTGGACTTTGTTCAGGTCCATGATTAGTGGGAAAGACGAAATTAATTTGTTCAACCTTCTCACTTGTCATTGTACTTGCATTATGAGATTTCATAATATTCTACAAAAACGCATACTTATAGGATTGCCAGTCATTGAATTTTCAATAAAGTTAAGCGGCCCCCAAATAAAGGGGGCGCCACATGGCTTTTTGTAAAAAAAGATTGTCAACCCTTTAAGTACAAATAACATCGTTCTTGAATTTTGGATGCCGATAGGAATACTAAGGCATCTCCAATGGGTTGTACCAATTTAGTGCAACTTTTACGTCGAAGTAGTGCAATTTTCACACTAATTTGATGTGACATTTCCAATGGTTACATCAGAATTTACACAAATGAACAGTATTTTCTTTATTTTCATTTTCATTTTTTTTTCAAATACTAACTTATTTCAGAAATTTGCACAAAGTATGATCGATTTGAGGATCAAAGCATAAAAAAATGAAACGATGGGGATAATTTACGCTATGATGAAGGCAATCAATGGGAACGTATCTTTTTTGAGATTTCTTATATAGAGACTAGAGTGAAAGATAAATTAATATTAGTTTAAGTCAAATCAGCTCAAATTAACTTGCAATTATTTTTGTTTTTACATTATTATTTATATTGTATCATGTGTCAACACATGTTGGACAGTTTAAATAAATAAAAAAAGTTTCCCGACACAATTTTTAAAAAACGCATGGAATGTCAAAAACAATGTAAAGCAAAGAAGGTACGTTTAACATTTTTTATTTTTATTTTTATTTTTTGTTTAGATAGATTGCACTATTTGTTTCTTTAAGTAAATATTTATGTTCTAATATATTTAAGCACATTACTTTCATACGAATTATAAGTAGAAATTATTTTTATAAAGTAAAGTAACAATTACTTTTAGTTCTTGGTTTAAATAAAATTTAATTTTTTACTAAATTTTGATAAAACTAATGTAAGGGGTGGGATTAAAAAGTTGTAAGGTTATGTTTGATAGCATCCATTTTTCAGGGAAGTTGGAAAGTTTTTTCCATTT
>CAIGRE010280024.1:0-13762 GCA_903798275.1 Fraxinus angustifolia subsp. syriaca
AATAAGTGTTATGAGAACCACTTAAGCCCACAAAATTGATATGGACTCCTATCAATCTAACATGACAGAGAAAAAAGTAGACAATATCAATATCTTTGTTTAGATTTAGAAGCTCTGCCAAATGGAGTGACTCAACAAAATTAATATTTCCTTTCCTGATTTAACCCATATTTGGTAGAGATTAAAATCAAATTTTTAGTAGATTTTGATAAAAGTTGATGAAATGCGTGGTAAAAATTATTTGTTGACTTTGACTTGAAATTTTAATCCAAACCAAATGGGGTCTAGATTTAGATATGATTTTGTTTTTATTTTTTAAAAAAATAAAAGACACTTAATAGCAATCTATAAAATGTATTGAAGATTAATTTAGAATTGAGTATCTATTTATTGAACATCAATGTCACATAAATTGAAAAATCTTTCAACTTTCATGCCACTCAAAATAACAATCCATAGAATACATAGAAAATAATCTTAGTTTTGAAGCATTTGTTGGAATCTTTACTTGTATTGCTCTCTCTAAGTACCTAAAATTGGACCTTTTGAATAACAATCAAGAGTTCTCAAGAAAATTGAACATTCACTCCTAGTAGATAAGGCCATGTTTGATTCATTCAAGTTTTTCATGGAAAATGGAAAATGAATTCCATCTTCCATTTTTTGCATGTTTGATACACTTTTTCCCAAGCACGTGATTTTCTTAATTTTGTCTCGCATGTGCCATTTTTCACGATTTAAAGGTTGGTGGGAATTGGTTTTCCAGTTTAGTCTTTTTTTTTTTTTTGCAATGGAAACAAATTTCATGAACAATTGTGAATGTTTTTTCCTTTAATGGACAATTTCCATGAATAACAAAGCCAAATGAATGATATTCGTATGATAATTTTTTTTCTTGGCAATGGGAACAAATTTTAGACCAAATTGTAAAAAAAATAATAAAATAAAATAAAATAAAATTTTAATGGACAATTTCCATGAAGAACGAAATCAAACGGACACCAATCAAAGACAATTAATTACAATTCTAGTAAAACAAATTCTATACAATTCAATTCCCTGTAATTCATTTTCTTTCCACCCAAATTCCACATTTGCAATCAAATGGACCCTTAGTACTTAATTTATCACAAATTATTAATTAAAAGAGATATATACTTTTGAAGAAAAGTTTTGCACTTACACTGCATAAACTTTTCTTCTTCTTCATATTGAAACTTTGATTGATTGAACTAAACTTGTAAAATCATCACATTCATCAAATTTTCTCATTTCTCTCNTGTAAAATCATCACATTCATCAAATTTTCTCATTTCTCTCTTAGTAATTAATTTATTACAATCATTCAATAAAAGATAGATATTTCTTGAGATGACTTTTACATATATTGTATTTATCTCTTCATCTTCTTATTGAAATATTTTAATTGATTGAATCTAACTTTTGACTATCATATTCATCAAAGTTTTTCGGGGTAATTACCTCAATAGTCACTGAACTTTATCGAAAGTTTCCATCAAGTAACTGAACTTTAAAAATTACGTGGTTAGTCACTGAACTTTCGAAAAATCACCTTATTAGTCATTGAACTTTAAAAATCACCTCATTGATCACTGAACTTTGCAAAAAGTTTCCCAGATAGTCACTGGGTTCAGTGACCATTTGGGAAATATTTTGCAAAGTTTAGTGACCAATGAGGTGATTTTTAAAGTTTAGTTACCAATGAGGTGATTTTTCGAAAGTTCAAGGGCTAACCAGGTAGTTTTTAAAGTTTAGTGACCTTGTAGATACATTTGGCCAAAGTTCAGTGACTATTGGGGTAATTAACCCAAGTTTTTCATTTAACATTTGACCTATCATTTATTACTATTCATTGAAGTGTTAACCTCTCTTAGTTCTTAACTTATTTGTATTATTTATTAAGAGATGTATTCCATTGCAAAGTCACTTTGATAAAGTGTAGACTCTCTTAGTATGTAATTTGTTTATATTATTTATCAAGAAATGAATTTCATTGTAAAATCACTTTGATAAAGTGTGGATCGTGTTAAAATCTCTTAAAGATCAACATTGTATAAGCATCAGTGCTCCTTATTTGTAAGTCACTGTGTGAGTCATATTAAGGTCCCGTAAAGTTCAATAGTGTTGGTTGTGTTGAGGTCCAATAAAGTTCAACATTGTATAATGATCGGTGCTCCTTGTTTGTAAGCCAACGAAAGCGTTGTAGAGGGTTGGATTGTACCATAAGTCAATAAACATTGTGAAAATGCCTTGTTCGTACCGGAGAGATTGGTAACGGAGGACGTAGATCATTGCTTTAGATCGAACCTCCACAATTATATCGTTTGCATCATCTATCCCTTTTACTTCTCTCTTTTATATTTGTGCTTATTATTTGAATTAATCTATTTAGTCTTTATTTGCTTGAATTCAAATTAATTCTTCAAAAAAGTTTTGAAAATCAATTCACCCCTCTTGGTTAGTTATTTTTGGGCTATCACAATTAAGTCATTTTTGTTCACAGAATTATCAATTATAAAATTGAACCTAACAACCATCAATTCCAAGAGCCTTGACATCTTCATGCATAAAGTTCTCATTAATTTCTTGTCTTCTCTCTCTGATTTCTCCTAAAAGATAGATTTCTTTGTCTATGTGATTTGATCTCCAAGATATATGTTTCCTTGTGTTTAATTTTATATCTAAGATGTATTTTTCCTTTCTTTTCCTCCCCTTGTTTGACCTATAATAAGCCTATTTAAAGTTCTTAATGTGCATTGTAAGTCGTGCTATGATATTATCCAAAAAGTCCTCAATTTTAGGTCAAAACAGGTTATTTTCATAGATGTTACTAAATTTGAAAATGTACAAAAATTTGTCACTTTTACAAATGTTGGGAGCATTTAATGCCCATTAATACATGCATTTAATGTCATTTAATGCAGTGATATGATCACTTGACTAGTGTACTATTAATCACCCATAGTCATGTATTATATAATAGGTAATAGAATTGTTAATAATAATAAAAAAATCATTTATTACTTTGGTTGAGCTTTTGTTTGATTTTTTTTTATTTCAAAATACATTTTTCTTTCATTTCTTTTTAATTACACATTTATCAAGAAAATAATATTATGTACAAACTCAAAATTTTTCTTTATTTTATAACCATACATCATTTATCAATTCACTATTCCAAAATGTATTCTACACAAAAAATAGAGATCAAACAAGCTCCGAGTGTGAAAACGAGATTTTCCGTCATAAAAAATTTCAACTTTGTCTATCTCACTTCTATTCTCATATCAAGAAAAAAGTAGTCTATGATTTATCTTCCATTTTGAGAGGTTAGAATTTACAAAATGTTTAAATTTTTTTATCTTCTAACTTATTATTTTTCAATTGTTAAAAACAACATGCTCATCTTGATTTTTAATTTTGTAAATTATTATATATTTATTAGGTTTGGATTTGCATATACTTTTTAATGAAGATAAGGTTCCCCATAAAATGTTGTGGAAACATTTCCTATTTAATAAAGTATGTTCAATGATTTGTGAAGTTTTTGTCATTTGGTAATTGAGCATTGATTAACACAACTAATGCTATGGAAAATGTATTTTTTATAGCAGTATGTAAAACGCGATAGTTGAACTGCCAACTATATTTTGTTGAATCCAATAGATGAGATGCCGAGCCCGACATTTACTAAATGCTTATATTGCTATATCATATTTTCAAGTATGAATAATAACATGAGATTCATTGTGTTGCACAAGGAAGATTTGAATTGTATTTTTGTACACGACAATGATGACCGTCGTTTTTCATGTTATATTATCCATTTAATGTTATTATTGTTGTAGTTTAAATTCCTGTAAGAATTAAAATTTCGAACACTTCGAAACATATCCATTCATTAGCCACCATGTTACAAAATGTCGGGTTCGACAGATACGCTCTAGAATTCTCGATAGTTTGTTCCAAGTAATAGTTAAATAGACAAAATTAAAACTAGGGAATAATGATTTATCATGACGTAAAGAGTTTTACGCTACAAATTAAACAAATGTTTTTCATAGCAAAACAAAAGTGATATAATGTTGGTAGGTTGAAGCAGATATTACCCATTTCATGGGTCATCAACCTATGACTCTTCCCTGCCACTTCCTTCCTCCTCCTCGTCCGAACTTATGACAATGACCTCAGGAGGTAGAACATTTAGAATCAAAGCGTTATTCTCAACTACATCTTCATACGGTACCATGTAGTCAAAAACATCATCGAATACTTAAGTTATTGGTTGAGTGACATTAATGTGATATCTTAGCATAGTAGGTGTCACTTTACCCCTAACAAGTTGCAGGTTCTTCCTTTGAAAGTTGAGCCCTTCATTTGATGTACATATGAATTACAATTAGATATGAAGTAGTGCCTATTTACAATTAATGTGTAAGTATCACCCAAACATTGAAAGTTGATCTCTTAAATTTTTGTACTCATGGATTACAATTAGATATGAAGTAGTGCCTATTTACAATTAATATGTATGTATCATCCAAACATTTCATGACCTAATCCAAGTCACTTTATATACTTTGTAATTCACTTAGGCAATCAAACTTATTACAAAAATTTAATGTGAGG
Source organism: Fraxinus angustifolia subsp. syriaca (assembly GCA_903798275.1). Taxonomy (NCBI): domain Eukaryota; kingdom Viridiplantae; phylum Streptophyta; class Magnoliopsida; order Lamiales; family Oleaceae; genus Fraxinus; species Fraxinus angustifolia. Next base: position 4,651 of record CAIGRE010280024.1, read on the forward strand.
CACTTTATATACTTTGTTAAATATAACTAAACTCGACCATCATTACAATACACAAATAATAATAATCACACAATTGAGCTACACACCTGACCAAAATAAGTTTGGCATTATATCATAACCATCGACAAACAAGAACCAATTGTCGAGAATTCCCGAAGATAATTGTCAAGACTAATAGTTTATCTTGACAGATGCGTTTCATAAGAACTACATATGAACTTTATATATGCTAACATGAGTAAGATATTTGAATCCTTAAATTTAAACACTTTGCATCAAAAAAATTAGACTAACTTGATACAAACTCAAAAACATATTCACAACACAATAAAAAACCTTAAAAATATGACAAATTACAAGTTAAAGAAGATTCACATTCTTTTTCCATTCAAAAGAAGACTGTACTTCAAAATCACTTCTTTGATCTGAACATGAGATGAGCATAACCTTTGATGAGCTCAAAGGATCAAAGAACTCAAGCTAAATATGTTAAAATGTAGTAAAATCCTGCTAAAAAATAGTATCCAATAATTCTATGACATTATTCAAAGGGGATATTAAAATGACAACAAAGATATCACCCAATACTGATGAATTTACTTGGAATCCACTGAATGTTGGCGAACCATTACATGAATTGCCAACTGGACAAAATATCACTTCCAGTATCAATTTATACGTAGAATTATTTTGGAGGAGTCATAATTTAACTCTTGTATTATATAGCCTTGAAAGCATGAGATGAACTTTAAATTCTTTTGGATGATTCTATCATGTGTGCCTCCATTTAATGTTGAAAAAAAGAGGGGAGTGAGAAATTTTGTGAGAAAGAAGAAAAATGTAGTAGGTTTGTAATGTATGGTGGGTTCAAGTTAGTATACTGGGTTTAAAATGTGAGGATGGGTGGGAGTGAGATTTTCCCACTTTCTATATTATTTTTTTATATAGTCAAATCAGATTTAATTAAGGACATTCATGGTATTAATATTTATAGAGGGGTAAAAAAGTCCAAAAGTGACATTTTTGCAAATATTATTAAAATACGACATTTTTGTAAATGAAAATTCAAAAAGTAACATGGGATGCAATTTCCTCCAATCAAAATCACTATGTGAAATGGTTTCACTAGCAATTCCGTTTTCTTAACTACAATTGGACTGTAGTGAATAGGTCCCAACAATCCCCCAGTCACATATAGAGTTCGCTTTACTACGATCGCACTCTATAATTTTCCGTATTTGTGTAGTTGGTCCCCACTCCTCTGATTTGTTTTGCTCCCTAAAATTCAAATACACATGACCTTTGATCCAAACTCTGATTTGCAATTCATTTTTTTGTGTGTTGAATTTCAAATTCAATTACTTTACAAATGGTGTATCGTTTTTCTTGTGAAAATCTTTGTACTAAAATATATATGGTCTAATTTCTTCACATGCCCCACAAGTAAGTTATTCGTTTGGCTTATTGTCATCCTATTATGCTTAAACTTCTTTCATTTTGTATCAATCATCTTCATATAGAGGTTTTCTCCAAAAAAAACAATATATACACTAGTATAAGTAAAAACCTGCCCCAAATAAACAAATACTAAATAGATTTAAAAATTTAGATAAATTTGTAAAATACAATTGTTGATGTTGATGTTAGAATTTGGGTGTGACCCGAGTTCCTTGTTTGAAGTATTGAAGTTTTTTTAATTAAAGTGCACGTCAAGGAGAATTCAAATTTGGAATCCTATGTCAAGTTGAAGTGTTATTTTGGAAACCCATTGGGAGTTGGAAAGTTGATATTGGACTTGAAAAAGAATTTGTAATGAAGAAAACAACTTTAAAAAAAAAAAGGGCAAAGTGCCTACACCGCAGCACTCGGGCTCTACCTGTTCTGTTCCATTTTTTCGCGTTTTTTATTCCTACTTTATTTTGGACTCGATTTTTTGATATCATACTTCATCAACAACTCTACTAAGATGGTTTGAACGCTCTCTATATGTTCTTTATTAATATTAGACCATTCTATACAATTTAAAAGTGTGAGAAAATAGATTACTAGAATTATAAGATCCATTGTAGTTTTTTCTCTTCTCCATTATTTTTGAGTCAATAAAATATTTTAATTCATCTGATATATTTCTTGTCTTTATTATTATTTTGCTTGATCAAATACTTTATTATTGTACTATATAACTTCAACATCTCAATCCGGTGATTGATTTCACAACAAGTGATATTAGAGTGATTCTGATATCTTGTTTGTTGCTCAACAATTGACATACCATTGATGAAGCTTAGAAGAGCATATAAGGTTTGAATATTATCGTATTAGTATCAAATACAATATCTTAATTTTTCTTTCGGTTTCAATATAAAGCAAATAGTGGCAAGTGAAAAACGCATAGTTTACTAACTAAGTTCAACCTTACGTGCGGAATTATACTAATTAAACAACACGTCACTTTTAATTAGGTTCTAGATGGTTAAACAAACAATTTAATTATCCTAAATTGAATTACCGTATTTTGTAATAAGAAAACAGTAAATAACATAAAGTTTGATGACAGAGAAACCCAACTGAGTAAAAACTCTGGGACCAAGCCATTACTTCCACTATAGACAATGTGGGTTACAGTTTAATTCCAAACAAGTTCCACTTGATATTGTAAACCCTGTAACTCCAAGATCTGCTGCTCATTCCAGCCTTGCGATCTGGTACACGTAGATATTGTCCAGTTACCCCACTAGACCTCCCGATCTACTTTCTGTAGCTTCCAAGTTCTGTTGTACTTACAGGCTTACAATCTTCTCCCAAGATATGCTACAGCAGTCTCACGATCTTCTACACATGTCTCTTCCAAGTGGATACCAAGGAATCACATATTCCCGTTCTTCTTCCTGCACCTGTAGTCCAACCTCTCTCCACCTCCAGAAACTTCTGAAGTCCAACTGAAAAAGTACCTTCTTATGACCAATAAGAAATATGTGGTGTTTCTGTTTAAGGAATTGATTTTTTCCCAACAGGTGGTTGTATGATCTCAAGAATCAAAGAATAGAATCAATGTAAGAATATTTTGGATTTGCAAAGGATATGATAGGAAAAAGTAATATAATGAACAACCACCCAAAAATTCATCTAATGACTTGGGTATTTATAGGATAGGGGAATTAGATTGAATGAGCCGAAAAAATCCGTTTAAAAATCGTGAATTAGGGTTTTTCGAAAAAATCTGTTGCTCGAGCGAAACCTTGGCGATAGGCGAGCGACGACCTCTCGCTTGAGCGAGAGCAGGAGACAAGCTAGCGACAACCATTCTGTTTTAGTCGCTCGAGTAGTGTCCAGGCGATAGGCCAGCGATAATGGAGGGACATGTTTCTCTACTTTTCATGTTCGAACCCTAGACCTCAAAACCCAGTTTATACAAAATGTACCCTAGGTCCTTGACTTTTACAACATGTTACAAATTAGTCTGTTTGTCCAAAGAATCGCCAATACTAAAAACCTAACATCAAGAATAAAAGTATTGCGATTTGGACAGTGGTACATTAGTCACATTGTCGACAGATGTAGCAGTAGGAAGGTCCTCAAAAGCAGCTCTACATAGTGGATATATGTCCAAAAATATTAGGATTATACATTAATAATTATACATGTTGTTTGTCATTTAATAAATATTATTATGTTCTAACTCAGGGATGAAAACGGAGCGGGTATGGGACGGGTCGGCTAATCCTCACCCCCGTCCCGTCGGGTATTTTTATTATATTCCCCCATACCCATACCCATACCCAATTAAAGCGGGATTGTGGTGGGGTGGGGCAAGTCCCTCGCCCCATTTATCTCCCCATTTATTTATTTTAATTTTTACTTTTATTTTTTTATGTCTTTAGTTAATAAATATTATTACTTTTTCACTAAGTTGTTAAAAGTAACTTATGTTCTCTTTAAAAATGATGATAAATTTATTATTTTTGTTCGATAAAAGATTTAAATTTAAAATTAATTTTAAACGGGACGAGTAGCGGGGCGGGAACTATATTTCCCGTACCCGCCCCCATATCCGCTTCGGGATAATGACCCCGCCCCGTGTACCCGGTTAGGCGGGTAATCCCCGCCTCATTCGGGGTGGGGCTCCACGGATATCGAGTTGAACGGATTTTATTGTCATCCATATTCTAACTCATTGTTGCATTTATTTTGTTTAGTTGAGTATGGGATTAAGTGCATTTGATCACTTCGTAATGATATGAGTTGGGTGTTAGCAAAGAATAGCATAGACAAACAAAACTTGCATTTCGATCGAGAATAGTTTAGTCCTATACTAGTGAACAGAAGTTGACACTTTGTTCAAATATGGTCGTGGGGTTTACTCATCTACCAATTGTGGTGAATGGCTTCTCTAGGCTGCAGTGATACTATTACTAGTGAGCCTTTATTTGATAGTCATTATTGTGTAAAAATGATATTTTGAATAATGATTTTTTGAAAAATGTGTGTTTGAGTTTACGTGCAAAATATTTTTCTTGTGTGAATGTGTGGTTGAAAATGAATATGAGTAATAATTTTATTTTTTTTATATATATGGAGGTTGAATAGGAGCTGAATGTGTTTTGGATATGACCACTGTGTGAAGTTTAATTCTGTTGTACGAATTTAAGAACTACCTCTGCAGTTAGGAACTCAAAGTTAACGAAGTTGTGAACATGCATTAGCATTCGGAAAGTGTCACCCTATACAGGCATATGAGTTCCCTTTAATATTTTCTACTGAATTGTTTAAATCTAAGTTCAATATTTATTGAAGCTTAAATTAAACCTATGATTTGTTCATCAAGAATTTGTTGGAGAAATTGCGAGGTAAAGTGGAAAATTAATTAGAATAACAAAACAAATTTAACCCAGTTCTACTTATTCAATTTCTTACCGGGTAAGACATAAACGTGAAAAGTCTAGAGGATATAATTACGGAGAGAATAAAAGCTTCTTTGAATTTATATTATTTGATAGTGCACTCGCGCCTTTGAGTAAGTTGGGCTAATAATTATGGAAAAAGTCATGAGTACAGAAAAATGTTAACAGAATTCATATCAATACTGATGTGGCAGTGTATGATTGGCTTGCCTTTTTTTTTTTCCTCTCTCCTATCTTCCAATGATTCCAAGTCATGTGTTGTCTGTCAAACTTTCTGTACTTATAGCATGATTGAATAATTATAGTATACATTCATGGGTCGGCGTGACTGTATCTAATTATTAGATATCGAATTATATTCTTTGGTAACTCTTTAAAAAGATACGGACTTGTTTGAAATAGTTATAAAAGTTAGGATCCAAATGCAAAAAAGCCAAAATTTCAATCCTAGCCAAAACATGACAAGGAGAAAAATCCTAGGTGTATGTATATATGGCGATGGGACGGTTGGCTACTGCATCCTACACTGCCCTAGCCGAAACTGTATAGATAGATTGACACATTCCAGCTTAAAGTGATGCTGGTTTCAAGGTCAAACGTCACTTAAAATTGATTTACAAAAGACGTGCGGCTTCTTCACCTCAAATACAATAACTACTGTCATTCTTGGCCATAATTGATGAAGATTAAAATAAGATTTTTCATATATATTAATAAAAAATAATGAACTTTATAGTTGAAAGTTGTGGATTTCATAAACTATGTTATTAAAATGAGTTGTTGACTTCGACATAAATAAAAATTTAAACTTTAATTTCTACCAAATGGGGCTTAATCACTTTTGACGAAAGCCATTCCCGAATAGAAACTAAGTCAACAGTCGATCCGAATTCGTTGTTAGTTGTCCCATCAGTTAATTTTATGGTCTATAAGACTAGTCAACGTCTATTTTATTCTTCTTTCAATGATACACAAGAATTCTTACTACATTTTGTTGATGTGAAGCCATCTAGTCATTTTTCAACAACAATCTTTACGCACAAAGCAAAAATTGCGAGGATTTTATGGAAAATGCTTGTAAATGTGTCAATTTTGATTACAGGAAATATGTGATGATTAGGGGTTGAATAAAGAACGATGGAGGATTAACAAAGATTGCAAATAAGGTTTGGTAAGAATCTCGGTGGATTAAAGGCAATCAACATAGAAAAAATAGATAACTTTTGTAATAGTAATTTGGACTTTTGACTCTCATTTTTCTTTGGAAAATGGCTAGGTAATCATGGCATGGAGGCAGAAAAAATTCGATGGATATACACCGATTTTACTTTTCATCGATGGCCACGTGTGGGCCAGCAGGCTACATGTTTTAGTGAGAGACCCTCGTACTATTTATAGAATTATAGTAATGTGTCAACTCTCTATATAAATATGTTCGAATCTTTGGACAATCCTTTAGTGGACGTCCCTCCAAAATATATTGGAGCTTGTCAACCTAAGTCTTGAACTTTTTGAGTAGTCATTGATCAGTTCATACGGAGTATTAGTAGTAATGAGTTTCTATGGAAGAGGGAAAACAAAACGAAGACAAAAGGAAAAGAACTGTTAAACAAAGACAACTTTTTTACATGCTAATAATGCCACAAACATTATGTACACATCCACTGACCAAGAATTTACATAGTACAGAGACAAAAGGCGGAAGGGGGTGAGGAAAAATCTCTTTAACACTTGACTGATTACAAAGAGACTTAAGAGCCAAGCCAAATGGAAGAGGCGATCCGGTTAGAACAACTTAAAATAGGTTAAACTACGGTAAAAACTCTAAGTTAGATAAAAAAACTGCGACAGAACGGACTAACATCTTCTAACAAAACCGAAAATCAACACCATCTCGAGAAAAATTCTATTGTGACTTAGGCATTGGTGGAGGGGTTAGTTAGAAAACTAGTAGAATTGTCCTAACATATAACAACATTTGGTCCTAAAGGTTAATATATCCCACATAGTCCTACAATTTTCGGAACATAATTGGTGCACCATCTTGTGGATGCAACAACATTAGAACACTAGGGGCATGTTTATAATGTGGTGCAAGCTCAAATGAGAAGCGCTGCAGTAACATGGAAATGCACAATTTGGCTTGCAAAATGGCTAAATTTTGCCCGATGCAGCGGTGCGCACCAAGGCCGAAGGGCATGAATGCCAAGGGATGTTTGGCTGCGTGGACTACACCTTTGGCAAATCTAGCAGGGTTGAATTCATGGACATCATGGCACCACAATGTCGGGTCGTGATGAACAGCTAGGATCGGAATGAGAAGCTCAGTCCCTGACGGAATGTAGAGCCCGCCTAATTGTACATCGATCTTGGCCCGTCTGATTATTGCCACTGCTGGTGGATACAATCTTAGAGATTCATTCAAAATCATTCCCAACTGCAAATGAGGCGCAAGAAGATTATACAAAAAGAACGGTGAACGAACTAATTATTTTTATCGAGTAATGCTATTCATAGTCAGCGACTTCAGTAGTCATCCTATATTACAGCTTGTTATTTGAAGTATTAATTTTCTATAATTATGTTGCTTAAAATAACAAGCTAATGCCTTAAATAACATACTATCACATATGATGGCTATTTTTGTTGCTGACTTTAAATAACGTTATGCTAATCTTCTTAACTTAATATAGGGTGTCACTACAACTAGAGCGATAAAACTGTTTCTTTCGCTACGCAATTCAACTAATGACTAAATTAATGTAAAGAATTATAAATTCCACACCAAAATACACACACACACACACATATATCCAAAAATGGAAATTCTTGAAATTCTTGAGATGAAATAATGGAATTATATTTCAGCTAGAATAGCCAAAAAAAACTTGAAGTTAAAAGACAACTGTGCCCCTTTCTTGTTTTGCATCTAACACATGCCAAAGTATGGTTGTCTTCATGGAATACATAGCCTTTCTTATTTATATATATTATTGGGGACCATTGAATGTATAATAAATTAAAGTGCGCTTTAGCTTTATAACATACCGTTTTGAGCTTTGCAAGATCATCTTTAGTAGGAGAGTCACGTGCTCCACACACTCTCAAGACCTCCTCACGTGCCTGTTCCTGCCACTGAGGATGCATGGCCAAGAGTACTGTCATCCACGTCAGCAAGTTCGACGTGGTGTGTTTTCCGGCGAAGAAAATTGTCTTGCACTCCTCGATTATGTCTTGTACGGTTATTGCAAGTGGAGAACTGGACGAAGAAATATTCGACTTATTCTTTTGTGTCTCTTTTAAACTTGCTTTGATCATTAGTTCCATTAAATCATTAGGACATTCTTCTGACAATGTCTGACGAGTTGAACCTTTTATCCTCTCCTCGATTAGATTCATCAAGGATTTTCTAATTTCTTTATCCAACCTCCAAGAAATTCTATTCTTTTTAGTCGGCAAGAACCTGGAAAAAATAATATTTGATTAATACGATGTTTATTTCAAAATTATTAATTAATTTTGTAGTTAATTAAATGTGCTTAAACAAGAGTAATTATTAACAACTTATAATTCACTTATTTTGGTCTGTTTTCTTATGAGGTAGCTACCACTACATTGTACAAGTGGCTAGCCCCAAACATTAATAGACAAACCCAAAAAGAAAATAAATGGGTTTGGATGATCAAGAATGAAAGATACGTACGAGGTTAAAAATCTCAATAGTCATTGTTTTTAACGTTACTTTCATCTATATCGCTGTTTGCTTTCATGTAAAAATTAACGATTTTGATGAGGTGATAAATAAAATCATTAATTTCTCAAACGATCCGAGTGAAAGTTGGAGATAATGTTAAAAGCTAGATGAGTATAGAGAAATAACTTTATGAATACAAAATTCAAGAATTGTTTGGAAACCACTACTTGACACATTCACTGTTTTTTTTTTATTAAAAGTCTGACACGTGAATTTTTCGTGAGCAGATGGCTTGATGATAAGATTTGGACTAAATGAATCCATTCAATTTACTTTAATTAAAATCTTAAGCTTTTATATATGCAAATAATTTGATTATAAGAGTACAATGTATCTTGCTGGATACTGTTTATTGAACTAATAATTTTACTATGGTTTAATATTTATTACTGTTACATACCTGTATCCAGGAATAAAAACTTTCTGATAGGCTTCAGTGGCATGGACCATTTGTTGT
>CAIGRE010280051.1:0-11687 GCA_903798275.1 Fraxinus angustifolia subsp. syriaca
CAAAATAGCCAAGCGGGTCCCGCTCAAAATTAGTGCCTAAGTCAGCCCACAACTCATTTTATTTCCAGTTTTTCCAACAGTCATATACCAAACATCTAGATGGGCTTGAAGGGTATATTTATTGATAAAAAATACGCCTTATTCAAAAACTAAATATGAGAAGAATTTATGCATATTTATACCTTGAACACGCCTCAAATGTAAATTGAACGTATCACTCAAAGAAAACAATTCGACGTTAAATTTTCATAATCAGATAATGGTAGATAAATGTATATAATATGCTGAAAGCTTCCTTTTCTTGGAATATGTAGACTATATGATAATTTTCTTATATCACGAGTACAAGAAGAATATGTCAAGAGACATTGCAATAATTTGACAACAATAATAAAAACTGTCTTATTCTCCACATCTGAAAATATTATGCTCAAATAATAACTCCAATGTACCTCATAAATACTCACAATAAGAGTACTAACAACTAGAAGCAATAGATATTGATATAAACCAAATGCTGCCTCACTTGCAAGGAGTAAATCTGCAGGTGGCCGCGCCGGTGCTGGTGCCAGTGCCGGTGCCTGAATTTGCTCTCAAGAAACTAAGGGCAGTGTGAAGAACTTGCCTAGTAGACCCCATTAATGCCCAATTCATATGTTGGATTACATCTAAAGGGTGGTATGGGAACTGTATACTACTGTAGGAATTAAGAAGAGCAGTTGTCCCTTCCCTTAACAGAGTCATGTATGGATCACCTCTCCCATTCATGCCTTCCCACAGGGTCATGTCTGTTCCGTATCTCCGGCTGGCGGTCAGCCCAAAAATAACAGCTACTTTCGTATCTGGGGAAACCACTTTCCAGTAGCACTTGTATTCCGGCATCATCCACTTCCTGAAGAATTAGTGTCAACAAGTGTTATGAGTTAAGCCACGATCTCTACTTACGCAAGTAATATAATCTTTAGACCATCAACTTACTGGTGCGGGCAAGCTGAAACTTCCAAGTAAGGCACTGGAGGCATTGGAGGCAACCGCGGTAACGGTGGCAAAGGTGGAACTCGAGGCACTGGAGGAAGAAACCTTACCGGTGGAGCCGGGGAAACCACTGGGCTAGTCGAGCTTGAGCAGAAGGGCATAGGCTGTGCCGGCTGAGAAAGCAAAGGATCTACTGCGTACATTTCCATATCAAACATCCTAAACATTAGTCTTGGATACATGGCTGGACCAGCTGCTGCCCCACACCCTGATGATCCTTGTGCATTGCCTGAAACTTGGGCATAACAGCCACTCAAATCCGGGATGCCCTCAAACTTTATAGCGTAACTGCCAAGCCAATTTGTTGTTTCTTCTCTCCACATTGTTAATTGCCCATCACTCCCTGGACATGCAATTCCCACTTTTATTCCTGCACATATATAATTTTCAGTCATTAGTTTCCTCCGTACGACCATAACCACAATCCTTGTTGTGAATAAATATGGAATCGGCTATATGAATTTTTGTTCGTCACTCCATTCTCCCAATTTTGTCGGACCTACTCGAAGATCTAACTAGCATGTTTGGCTAAGCTTAAAAATTAAGTGAAAGTTATGTTGACTAATTTTGTGTTTTTAAACATGTTTGGAGAAGCTACTTTTTTTTCTTACTTATACGTAGTATGGTTACTTATTTTAAAGGTAATTACTACATTTATGTTTAAATAGTTAACTTTCTTACTTCCAATGCCGATGGTATAATTACTTATTTTGAACTTACTTATTCACTTATAAGTGAACTTTTTAGCAAGACATGCTCTATATCTAGGGATAGCAACGAGGGCAAGAACGGAGTGGGAGTAGAGCAGGGCGGATTAAAAATTTAAAAGACTTGGAGCTGGTTCTGAAATTTGGGAGAGAAGGACCACGTTCTCATCTGCGCCATGTTTACATGGAGATTCGTGGGACGGGACAATGCGGGGAATTTTGCCATCCCTATCTAGATCCTCGGCCATCGCAACTAGTCATGTTAGTTTTACCTTCTCATTCCTCTTCTACAAGGTTGTACTAAGATCTCCTTTCCTTTATCTACAACTTCTGGATAAATTAGAAGTCCTTGAAATTAAAAAATGAAGCAAAAGAATGGCTAAGAATACACGTAGTCCCTTTTGAGCCTCATTATTCTCAAAATTCATTTTTTTAACACTCATTTTTAACCACACATTCTCCCATAAAATAATTTTACGTGCAAACTCAAAATTTTTACTTATTTTTCAACTACACATTCTCCAACTTTTTACTATTTCAAAACGCTTTTTCTTGATAAAATGGAGCCCAAACATGGGCGTAATCTTGTCATTATCATTATGGTCAGATGAAAAAGAGATCTGACTGATATGGCCTTTATTTGCTCACTTTACCGGCCATACAGTGAAAATTTAGAATGCCCCGTCCCAAATTTGTTAGATATTATAAACTTCGAGTGCTTCTCAATAAATTTGCAATCGGATAGGTTCCTTTTCATTCATTCTGATTCTGTTTACTTCTAGCTATTTAAAACTACAACCGACGTTGTCAATGGATCTACCCATCCCTATCTTGACTTATTCTTCTGAGATCGTGTCACTCTTATATATTCAACGAAAAGTTCAGTAAAAGAAAATGAAAATGCAACGGGATTATAGATTTTACCGTATAGAGGATAATCAAAAAGGGAGATTTGCCCATCTTTGCATTGGTCACAGAAAACAGTGCCAGTAACCAATCCATATCCATGAACTCCATAAATGGCTGCCGCAGCTATCAGAAAAACTGTAAAGAAAATCTCTTGGAACCATTCCATGAATTCTGAAAAGCTAAAAGAACAGAAGAATCAGGGAAAGGAATGAATTTTTGGGCTGTAAGAATGTGAGTAAAACATTAATTATAAGTAGAAAAAGTTCTTTCGATCAGTTCTGCACTGCAACTCTCAACTACCTCCATTAGTTGGAAAGGAAAAAAGTGATTTTGAAATAAATAAAATACGAAATGCATTTAAGACTGTTGCAACTTTCAGGATCCAGCTTCTGTGGTTGAAGTGTAGTTAATGCAATTTCCAGTTCTTGTCAACAACTTGTTTAGCTTGTTATCATATTGATTACGAAAAATTAATGGCACCTTTATCATTAAAATGGTTTTGTTTCGGTTAATTATGTTCCTCATTTCCAATCAGTTGGACCACTTTTTAACGGCATATGTGCGATTTTTATCTCACACGGCTCCTATGTTATTAATTCATCTTCATTCGCAATACTTCATAATGTCATTGCCATCGAACAAGGGAAAGAATATGAGCTTATTGTATCTGCAGGCCACGGGTAGATAGGCTCATTTTTCAAGTTAACTGAAGTCGAAGGCTAATCCTTCAGAAAAAGGTCATCGAAAAAGTTACCCCTGCTTGCTTTTAGCTCACTGGCAATTGAGATTTTCGTGAAGTGGCTAATTTGGGTCAAGTTACAATACTTCAATGAAGAAGAATGCATCATTTAGTACAAGAATAATATTATCTAACACGACTAGTGCTGCAACACCAATTTAGATAATGTGTGATGTGTTTAATGAAAGATGGAATTAAGTAATTAATTTAAGGCCACATTAGTGTCATTTAGACTGATTAATGGCGCTCAATAGAATTACTTGAATTGCACCCTAGTTCGTGCAGAAGTTGCAAATATAAGTAGCTCGACCAACTTGACTCGACTTGACTCAAACCAAATTCGTCACTCTAATATTACACGTCCACTTCAATTTTCACCTCTCCAACGGTCATTTTTTCGCTTAAAATTCGAAAATAATCAGTCCCGAACAAGGGCTTACTTAGAGTTTATTTGATACATCTCAAAATTCAATTAAAATTGAAAATATGATCATTATTGAATCACACTCGTATAATTAAAGTCAATAATAACGGCTAATTTTTCAATTTTAATCTCTACCGAACACGCTCTATAGTTATTTTTTCATTTTATATTATTTTTTTAAATAGTTAAAATGATAGCAATAATAATAATCAGGGTGAGGTGGTAGCCATGATTCCCTATCTAATGAATTCTGGCCTATTTGTCATCCTATTAGTAATTTGAATGAAAAATAAATCTATCCAACAAAATTGAAGCCTAAATGAAACCAAAGCTGACAATGTGTCCAGCCCCATCCCATCAGGGAATTGTGGCGAGGAGAAGAACATGGTCATCACTCCGAATCTTGATTTGTATTTTATTTTTAAATTTCAAACTCAAATCACATTTTAAAAAAATAAGCAAGTACAAGAAGCAATGAATGGAAATATTTTAATCCTAGTCCCATCTTACTCTCGAGACAACATCATAAGATACACGATAAATCTGTCTGAACGACACAACCATAAGATTGAAACGCAATTCCTGATAAATTCATTGACGACGAAAACAAGAAGCATTCATGGGAAGCAGAAAATGAAAACTTCAATAAGTCAACTCAATATAATTTCAAGGAAAATGAACTTGAACAGATGGAAAACACAGATTGATTCTGTTCTTCAACTCTTTTCCCAATTATTTTTTGAACCATATGCATCGGCATATGTGTATTAGTTCCTATCATGTGAATTCCCATCAAGACACTAAAAGTGCATTCAGGTTTCCCAATGATCACATCACATACAATTTTGTAAATGCTACCATCACAACTGCATTAATTCATGTATTAGCAATAGATAAAGTGTTCGTGTATGTTAATTGTCAAAAGTAAAATAATATCACATCCTTCATCTAAGAACAGAGTTTGACCAACAATGAAATTAATACCAATCTAATTAATACACCCAATACAACTAGCCTTTAACCCCTTAAAAATATTATAGGTGCAAGTGTTTGTACCAAAAATTGCCTCTTTCTTGCACCACACAGTAACACAAAAGATCAAATGAATTTCACTCCAGCATATCAAAATTTTCAGCCGTGTTTACCAGTTTTCCCTTCCAATCAAATTTCGCTTCACATCTGGGGATCTGTATCTTCATCATCTTCAGCAGGTCCATTTTCAGTTTTTTCAGCACTAAAACAAAAGTTAGATTAGTTTAATGAGAAACCAATCAACCGATAAGAATCAAATATACATCATTATAATATGCACAACAGGAGGGCTACTATTCTACCGAGTTTCCTAGTCCTCAATTTCACCTAAGAACAGACCTCTTTTTTTTCTCTCTCTCCTTCTAACAGTATATAAACTAAATTAACATGTTCACATGACAAACTCCTCACAGAGAGGGAGGTTTCATTTTTTCTATTCGGACGAAGGGGGTAATTGTAAAGTTCAAAGGATAAGGATTGAGAGCAGACCAAATTGGGAAAAAATCATGTAAAGGGGCCTATGGGAGGACACTAGAATTGGGGGTGGGTACTTAAAATTCATTTCCTATAGGGAAAAGCCAAAGGTCCCGGCTCAATGACCGGGACCTTGGACAGCTGGCGCCCTGGAAAAGGTCCCCGGTCATTGAGCCAAGACCTATAGCACGGCTCTTTCCAATATTGCCACTTACCGTGGTCAAAAAGTCCAAAACCACCAATCACATCTTGGCATAATAACAATATAATATCCTTACAGTTTATATATCTTTTGAATTTCTTCTTTTCGTTCAAATTAATACACTCAGCATCCGTCCAAATATAAATATTTAATTCAACAGTGCCAATAAGCTCGAGAAAATAACAAATGAGTAGCACAAGTGAAGTACGACTAACATATCGATAAACAGCTAACAAAAATTCATGTAAAAGGAAAAATGATTGTAGCAGCCAAAAGTAAGTTTGACAACTATGACGAAATATATAAAAGTGCTTTTCAATGAGAAAGCATAGGTTCCTTGTGCGTGTGGAATTTTTTTTATTTATTTTGAGGTCATACGCTGGTGCAAAGACTGGAGGGTTAAATTTAAAAATAGAAAAAAAAATATCAAAATAGAGTGCACACAAAAAGCATGAAACTAATCTTGCAAACTAATCCATACGCAAGCCTAAGGAAAACCTCATGTCATCCAGTGTTTCAAGTAATTATGACGTTCTCACACGGGTGATATTCCGATGAACTACAACGGAAAACTTCATTTAACTTCCATGTCATAAAGTAACTAACCCAAACAGAGGTTAAAGTAACGAGTACATACAGATATTGCCTCCCGACATCCCCAAACAAACCAGAGATCACAATCTCTATCAAGAACAAGAGAATTTATATTTCTTAAACCAACTACTTTGCCATGGGAAACAATATTCAATTAGAAACTTGCCACACTTTCTCCTCTCTTTTTTATGAATTCTACTTGTCGTCATGATCAGTTTTACTGCAATACGAAACAATCCAAACCAAGCATATATCCATGAGAAATAAAGAAGCAAAAATATAGACACGTGAAACCAGACAACAACAATGAACTATTTCCAAAAAAATTGAGGTTAGCTATGAATAACCAAACACACAAAAAAATTTCTGCAAATACATTTCCGCACAACAATAGAGGGAACAGGACTATTCAATCAGATTAATAACACATCAAGCAATTCAATCATTATTCACAACACAAATCAAAGTTCATATTTGAGAACCTAAATTCACTGACCTTTGAGGTCGAGAATCAACAGGCTCTGGATTTCGCCAAGCCCTTTCAGTCCTGAACTCTTGCGATCTCTCTCTCTCATTGCCACTCCAATAACTCCTTTTCCAAGTGGCTGGGCAATCGCTCTGACACTGCAGAAACGTCATTAATCTTCACAGACTCAAGTTCATCATCAATTTCCTTCAAGTCCCTTTCTCCTTCAACACTTCCTCTCTTGGCCTAGCCTCTCCAAATGGGCTATTCCCCTTCGGCTGGATTGTACTTGCTTTATCGCTTTTCTGCCCCTCGCACAGTGGGAGTGCCCGAGGCTGTAAACTCAACCTTGGCCTACCACCACTCTCCTCTCGTTTTCTCCCCCAAGTCTCAGAATCCGCAGCATCAGAGTCAAAACCCCTTCTTCTCTCTCTCAAACTATCAAATGCTCCACCAACCTTCCGTCCCTCTGCTTCCTTTTTCTTCATCCAATTATCTGAATCTGCTCCGCCACCATTCGATTCTAATCCAAATCCCCCTCTTTTTTCATATTTCCGAGACTCAGAGGGCACAAAAGCCATATTTTGAGCCTAGTTATCAGATACATCAGCTCGGGACTGCGAATCCAAGAATCCACCTCTCTCCCTCCTCTCAAAACCATTACCAACAATCGGTTTCTTCATCGCCGCCCAATCATCCGTCTCATCAGCCCGCGAAGGCGCAAATTCACGATCCGAATCCCTATTAAAGCTTCCATGCCTACGTGGTTGCTCATCAGAGGAAACCCTAGAGGGACGGTCATAAGAAGAACCATAGGATCTAAACCCACCACCAAGCCGGGTCCGGTCCAGCTCCTCAGCGGACCACTGACGCAGGCCAGTGGGTAGAGCCAACATTTCCTCGGAAGTAATATGCTTGGCGGCGCCGTAAGTTGTGAACTCCTGAAGTGATAGGGCTTGTGGCTTCTTCTTCTTGGTCTTGGTGGCAGCTGCGGCGGCGAGGGAAGGGAATTCCTCCTTGACGCCACCGCCATTGGAGTGACCATTAACGGGGTCTTCCTTATGCTGCTGGAGGGGCACGGCTTCATTCTCCTCGGCATCCAATGCCCACGCGCTTGCAGTTGTTGCCATTGTCGTTCTCTATATAAGTAAATTTGGACATTAAAGAAAGGCTTGCGAACTTGAAATCGAGTCAGAAAGGATTTTGTATAAAAATAAATGAATAGGTAGATGATAAATAATATACCATTATCAATTTTTCTCGATGAAGGAAAGGACTTGTGATTAGTTTTCGGAAAGTTTCAAAAGAACAATTTCAATGAAATCTTTCTTTCTTTTTTATTTTACCTATCGCAGTTTCATCTACAAAAGTGTATTGTATAATTTGCAGTGAAAATCTTTTATATTTTAGTTTCAGAATGGGAAAAAAATTGATCAGATTTAGTGCTCCAATAATATTATAAAGAGCAATAAACCACAAATCATTCTCTTGAAAAAGAAAGAGAATCAATCCAACAATGTTGATTTCATTCCATTATTAATTCTAGGCATGCTTTCTAAAAGAAAAAGAATTATTTGGTTTGTGCAAGATGCGACATCAATCTCAACACAGCTCTAGCCCCCAACAACAAGACCAAGCAATCATTTGATTCAGCCAAACAATCGTTTTCTTCATCATATTCAACTAAACAACCCTGTTATTAGACCTCATAAACAAATATATCAGCCAAAGAACTTCTTTATCTTCCACCTCAACATGGCTATTCATTCTCCACTACAACCTCTGACTATCACCATCAAGATTGATGGATATAACCACCTTGGTTGAAAAAATCAATTACTAAATGTGATTATAGCTAAGGGTTTGTAGGGTTCATAGATGGGTCTTTGAACTTAAGCATCACCTCAGACCCACTCAAAAAGTGATTAAAGAACTTTGTGAGGAGGTCTCCAAATAAATTGTGGATGGTCATCTAACCAATTAGTTCGACCAGGGAGTTTGCCATTATCCGGAAACGTAATCATGATCAAACTGAAAAAGATGTCCACTTGACATCAACACATCCGCAACAACCAATCAAAAGAAAACAAATGTCACTTTTTGGCGTCGACACTGAACCTTCTACCAATCAGAAGAAAGTCATGATTGTTTAGGCAACATGTAATTATTACCTATGTCGCAGAGTACATCCCAAGTAAAATTGTGGCTTGGTTGGCCAAACTCAGCATCCAATCATATCTATCCAAACAGGACAGTGGCACGTGAATTTTGACCAAACATTGTAGCTTGACAAGATAGAGGATTGCAAAGTTCTTGTTGAAAAGCTTATAAATAGGGTCAACAGTCCGCAACCAAATATCGAACTAAGCAATTATCTATTATACATTGCTAAAATACTCCTAGCAATTATATACGCTTATCTTACTAACTTAAGTTGATCTAGTATTGCCCCGACAATTTTGGTCATCAACAATTAGCAATGGTTATGAATTGGACTTGTGTGTCTTTGATTGAGGGAATGATGAGGGGTTTTTTTTTTTAACCTATGGAATCTCTCAACAGCCTCTATCAATCTTCAAATATAGCCACAATAATGGGCTTGAGAACTCAGCCATGTGGTATCAAGAAATAATTTATCAAGATTAAAAGCAATATTTGATAATTGGTGAACCAATGACAAAAAGGGATTAACCTCTACATGCCTAGAAGGTTTAGGTGAAGATATAATTCCTTCTTTACCTCGTATCTTTGAATATCATCTTGAGAAGAGATATGTTGGAAGCCAACTTAACTTTTCCCATGCACTCAGCTATTTCTAGAACAACCCCATCAAATTCTTTCCACCAAGTTTTCAAAGACCATTCAAATAACCGAATAAATATCAGAATTTCAGGACACAAAACCCTGTTAAAGTTCACAATCCAGCTTGTTGGGTAAACCACACGGGGAAGATGTATTTTATAGCAAACAATGAAAGTGGAGGTTCAAATCCTCGATGCCAAATCTGCAGGAATCCGATTTTTCGAGGATTATCTTGTTGGAAGACTTGCTCAAAGTCTAAATATTTGTTTACCTTCTCTTTATTTTGTTAATATTAGTGCTACATGTTGGAATTTACGGAATAATTTTTATGTGTGTGAATTGGGTGCAATGATTAGTCACGACTCTTTAAATGCGAATGTTGCAGATCAAAGAGTCATGTTGTTTCGGATTGGGTGTGATAACTAGTTGCGACTCTTCAAATTCAAATGATGCATATCAAAAAATCACGTTGTTTCAAATTGGATGTAACCGTTCAGAAATGTACATTGTGAAAAGTCATGACATTTTGATAAAGTACAATCTAGATCATTAAATATGAAAATGTGGTCAATGATCCAGATTAATTTATGTCAAAAGATACAATCATTCTGAAAAGATACTTGAAGTTCTATAAACAGGACCCTTAACTGCATATTTTCTACACAAAATCAATTCAAGAAAAATTGATTTATAAATTCTCTCTACTCTTCAAAATATTTTGTTGTTTTTATTTTTCTGAAAATAAATTCCGTCCGAATTATTTTAGAAACTAAAATTTAATTTGATTCATTTTAGTTCGTATCTATTTTGTTCGTGAAGAATATTGTCAACACTCAACACTTTGGTTCGCCCGACAAGATTAATAGTGTTATAATAATTTTGAAAGAAGTGTTGTATCTTGGGAGATATGCATCCTTTTGATCATGTTATTACAAGAGTAGATGTAAAATCTATCTTAAGAGGATTTGTAATCGTATATCTCGTTTCAATTCATTTCATTCTATTTTTATGTTTCAACAAGTCGTGATTTAATTGTATTTCCATGCCCTTATCTTTGTTTCAATAAGTCAAAACTTTATACGATATTTCACACGTAAAATGTTAGTTGTCGAAAATAAATTATGCACCGTCCAACGCCACACACATTGCCGTGAATCCTATCATGCAGGCACACACTAAACAGATAGATATTAATTCCCACTTTGTGAGGGATCTAGTTGTGGTTAAATCTTTGCCGGTTTAGTTTACCCCTTGAGAGAAACATCTTGGAGACATCATGAACCAACCCCTCTCAACTCACAGATTTCTTGGACTCCATAGCAAGCTCACGATCGATCACACCCCCATGAGCTTGAGGGATGATGTGAATGAAGTGTATTAGTTAACTACAATTACTGGGTGATTTTAGAGTTACTTTATTGATAGAGTGCGGGTCCCAGCTAGTTTTACTTTAGCTGCTGTTTCATTCCATTATCTGAAAAATCATTTCTCAAAATAAAATATTTTACACGTAACTTATTTTAAAAAATACGTTCTCCGAAAATTTATTATTATAAAACTCATTTTCAGAAAAATGGGGCTCAAAAATGCCTAGCGTATGGACTGCAGGTCAATACAATAGCTTATCCCCTGTTCCCATGTAGACAAGCATTTTACTCTTGTATGTAACAATTCTTCTCAGCAGGTTTGATGGCTGAACATTTACTCCACAAAAGATTTGTCACTCTTTCAACGATGATCAGAAAAAGGAAAACAAAGAAAAATAAAAGGGGGGAAGCATATCAAGCATGAAAACATCAAACATGCAGCTTAAAAATATAAAACTGAAATCTTCGTATCGACAACATAAATATCTTCAAAGACAGGTGATAGCGTTACTAAACCATATCTGCACCGATCGCCCAAAACTACAATAATAAAATGAAACCAATAATCATACAGCTATGAACTCAAAGAAATGAAAATGAGGGCAAATATTTACAATCACAAATCAACATAAGCTGAAGGAAACCCTACTTGTGTACGTTCCAACACGGTTTGAGATAGCCATGGGAAATCCATAAATCCAACTAGAAAATGCATCTAGCAATTTAAAGAGCCCTCGTCCCTGAACTTCTAAGGAAGGTGCATGGAGGAAGAGGCGGCCTATCCACTCCTGACACCGCACAATCCTTTTGAGAAACTTGTTGTATCCCCAAAAATCATAAATCATTGGCTGCCATATTAGCTCAAGTGCTAGTAAACTTGTCTTGCTCGAGTCTTTTTCAAGAAAATTCATTACTGAAAGAAATCGGGAGAGTGCA
>CAIGRE010280065.1:0-10439 GCA_903798275.1 Fraxinus angustifolia subsp. syriaca
CAATACACAAGTATATATAATGCAAGTAAGTATGCTTTCCAGGTTACAAATCAATTACAAGAATTCAATCACCAGAATTCACAAATAAGAAACCAAGCAATCATGCATAAAACCAGTAAGAATACCAAACCTAACCTATAGAGAGTTTGGAACAATATTACAAACCAACTGTTTGAAAAAACAGTAACAATACTCTCAGCTCCACAATCGAGCAAGCCAGCCAGAGTTCACCAAATCAGTCAATCCATTCAACAACATACACAACAAACAACACACGAGAAATTAGCGTCGAAATCTGAAAAACGAGATGCCAAAAAACGTAGAACCCTAATCAGCAGATTAAATGAAGAATGCGGTCAAACCCTAGATCAAAATCTAGCTCTGATACCAGTTTTGTTGGGAAAATCACAATGGAACAGTCCTTTTGCTCACAATGAAATCAGACATATACAATTTTCATTAAACTAACATAATCATATTTTTAGCATAAATGAAAAAAATGAGATACTAAATCTCCAGCTCACAATGTCATCAAGCATATATATAAAGCATAAATGAAACCATAACATGCATAGAAGCCGAAAAACATTAGAACATAAAAATCGAACTTAACAGTGAACAAAAACGGAGTTCAACTTCCCTGTTTAATGGCTAAAAATGTTAAGCTCAGGAATGGCCTCCATGCCATGCAAAATCACCATCCATAGAGAGCTTAGAGAACTTGTTTAGAACCCCTCATCAGTTGGCTAAGGTCATCGATCATGAGATCTCCCAAATCAACCAAAGTTCACCCTAATCACTGACTAAGCCTCACAAGAAACCTCCACAGCCCAGCTCTATTTTACGCCTAGGTAATACACATGAGTCACTCGAGTATAGGCTCAATATACCGTAAATATCAAAGAAGGGAGAAGAAGCAGCCAGCTTCTTCAAAAATGGGCAGAGACTCAAAGAAATGAAGAGAAAGAGAGGGAGGGAGATTCCAAACAAGTAGTCTGACTTTGTGTTTTAAAATAGAAAAGTCTTGTCTCCTTTTGAAGATTTGAAATCACGTCCAAGACTTCAAAGACAAGCCCTTCTAAGAAAATATCTCACTCAAGATAGAATCCTAGCCCTCTAATATATCTAATGGTCACAAATTATTCAAAACCAATTAGTAGGAGAACCACATAACTCAACACCTTAAAAGGCTTCCATACAAAGTGATGAACTATATTTTGCTCACCATAAGGGTTTTGATATCCTCGAGTTGCCATGGTCCTCAAAGAGAGGCAGTACTACTGATGTTTAATAATCTTTTTATTGCTAAATCACTATCAACATCACACAATGTTGAGGATGTCACTTTGTAAATTAGTAAAGATGGAGAGGTATTTGGCATGGGTATGTAGGTGTATTTGACTTTGTTGATGGGTATGTTCTTGGAAAGTCGGATTGTAGTTCTTCTACTGATCGTCATTGGCACATTTGCTTGCTAATTTTTATGATCAGATTGTTGACTAAAGCCATGTAATGGCTAGATAATTTAGTATGCCACATACTATCTCCTGAATCCAAGTAATGGTCTGATTCACATAACGTTTGTAACGACAATGGACTTTTCCCATCTTGCTCGTTTGCGCATGGGCTATTCCGTACACTATTAGCTTACATAATGTCTAATGTGCATTGGGTCCCAACGTGGTTTTATTTCACGTCATCAACGGTTTGAACATTTGACATTATTGACAATTTGGAGTAATTATCTCCAAATTGGTTTTCCATCATCAAAGCTCATGATTTGTATCTACTGCTAGCTGTACGAATTGACTAGAATCATCAGTTTCACTGTAAATATTTGTTTGTATCTCAGTAGGTATAATTTCCTTATATTAATCAATTATGGTCCTAAACCATATGATCAAAAAATTGTTATATACAATGGCTACTTAAAGTGATTATGTAGAAGAGAAAATGCATTTTTGAAGTTTTTCCTCATAAGTTTTTTATTTCTGACTTGGTATCAGAGCATTTCTTATTACTTTCTCTATATCGTCATATCCTGATTTTCATATACTCCTTGCACCATGAGTAATGACAAACCCGAATCATCTATACCAGTTATCCAAGTTCAATGAGAAAACCCCAGTTTCATTACTAGTGTCATTCTCACCGAAGTCAATTACGATGTTTGGTCCTAAATCATGGAAATGCAGATTGAGGGATGTGGGAAACTTGAATATATTACGGGTGAAATACCTCCTCCGAAGGCTACTAATACTTCATGTGTGAAGTGGTATGCTGAAAATCAAAAGGTCAAATGATGGTTAATGACTTCTATGTTACCTGAAAATATGAAGCAATATCTTAGACTGTCTATTGCACGTGAATACTAGAATTCTCTTGCCAAAGCTTTCTATGATGGGTTAGAAGAATCGTAACTCTTTGCACTGAATCAACGTGCATTCTTCACCAAACAAGTTGGTGTTCTCTTTCCACCTGTTATGGTGATCTGGCAGAAATCTTTCAAAAGCTAGATCATCGTGATAAGATTGTCATGAAAGATCCCGAAGATATTGTCGCCTATAAAAAGTCAGTTGAAAGACTGCGGGTTCATATCTTCTTGAATGGACTAGATGGAGAATTTGAACAAAATTAAGGTGAGATTCTCAGCAAGGATCCTGCACTTGATCTTAAAGAAACGTATGCATATGTTCGTCGAGATTCTATTCGTCGAGTAGCACTAAATGGTGAACCGGACACTCAGAGTCATATGCTATGATGGCTCGTCGAGTTAAGCCTCAATAAACATAAACACGCTTGAAAACATCTAGTATGTGAAATCACATTAATGACCAGAACGTATATATACTTATTGTGGTGAAACTAGACATACTAAATCACAGTGCTATGAATTGATTAGGTATCCTGAATGGTAGGATCCTACTAAGGTACCTCGCAAACGAAATTTAAAGTTAAATCATTATTCTATTGATGTGGTTGAACCTTCCACTTATACCACCACTCATGATGAGGCCTCCTCTTTCATTGTTACTTCTGGGAACACTGTTAAGGTTTTTCCTACTTATGCTCCTGTTAGTAATAGTGATTGGATAATTGATTCAGGCGCCATAGATCACATGACCTTTGATATTAACCATATTCAATCCATGAAATCCTCAGACCAATATATAGTGTCCACAACCAATGGTACTCCATCTCCTGTGGTTGGAGAAGGTCCAGTTTCCATTACAAAAAAAAAATGAATTTGGATTCTGTTTCGATTTTTCTTCTCTTAAATCATAATTTCTTTTTTTGAAATAAATCTTGCTTTGAACTGTATTTTGCTCAAATAACTTTCATTGAACTGTATTGTGACTTTTTAGCCTAACTTTTGTGTTTTCAAGTACATCTGGACTCAGAAGACCATTGGTTATGATACTAGGAGATGGAAGCTCTACTATCTTGATCTAATGCTAGCAAGCTCAAATCAGTTAGCTCAAGTTTCTTCAACTAATATGTGTGAAAAACTTCAAAATTCAAAGATTTGATTATGACACATGCGTTTAGGCCATGCATCTTTTGGATATTTACAGAAATTGGTTTCAAAGCTTTTTACTCAATTAACTATTTCAAAAAGTGTAACATTTGTGCATTGGCTAAATGTCATCATGTTCCATTTCCTAGTAGTATGAATAAAGTCCTATGTCTTTTACGGTTATTCATTCCAATGTATGGGGGTTTATACATACTCCTGTTTTTAGTGGAATACGTTGGTTTGTTTCATTTATTGATGATCACACTCGCATGACTTGGGTTTGTTTAATGAAATCAAAAAGTGAAGTTAGTTCCATGTTTCAGCAATTTCACAAAATGATAACCACTCAATATCAATCTAATATTCAAGTTCTCCGTACTGATAATGGTGGAGAGTTTATTAATCAAAACTTGAAATAATACTAGAATTTACATGGCATTGCTAATAAAAAAAACTTGCACATACTCCCCTTAACAAAATGGGATAGCAAAGTGAAAAACTATCACCTTTTTGAAGTCTTTCATGCTTGCTTTTTTGGGGCTCACATGCCTATCAGGTATTGGGAAAAAGCCCTCACCGTAGTAGCCTATCTCATCAACCATGTATCTTCTATTTCTCTACAATTCCAGACTCCCTATGATTTCCTACATAATATTGTAAGTGCGCCTACCATACCGAATATGTCCCCTAAAGTTTTTAGGTGTGTAGCTTTTGTGTATCTTGACAAACCCTTAAGAAATAAGTTGGAACCACGTGCTCTTCAGTGTATATTTGTTGGCTATGCTTTGCATAAAAAAAGTTATCAGTATTATCATCCCCTTCTCGAAAGCTTTATGTTACCCTTGATGTGGTCTTTCATAAAGGTGATGTGTATTATTCTACCGTCCAGCCTTTACTTCAGGGAGAGAATAGAGATAAAGTGCAGACTTTGCATCATTCTTTGGACAACTTGAACCTTATAAGTGGTGATGATGTGGAAACTAGTGGTGAAAGTCCAAGTGATGGTGATACTGTGTAGACTTTGCATCATCCTTTGGACAACTTGATTCTTATAAATGGTGGTAATTTGGAAACTAGCGGTGAACGTCTAAGTGATAGTAACACCATGGATAACATGTATGATTGTCCGGAAGGGCGGCATTTTTTGGAGAATGAGAATCGAGATCAGATGGAAATGTTGGACCAAATGAAAGTTCAGGATCAAATGGAAGTATAGTCAGCATCTCGGTCATCTTTCTCCTCTCACAATGTACCATCTCATGAATTATCTTCTTAGTCTATTCCATGCTCGAGTATCGAGTAAATTCTAAATCTAAACATTATCCAAAAATATTACCAGATCGAATCACGGAGAAAAACCCGAAGTTAGCTATGAACCCATTCTTAAATCCAAATCTAAGCAACTATATATCATACAATAGATCGTCAAAGGAAAATAAAGTATTTGTGTGCATGAAGCTTTGAAAGATTCTAGATGGAGGGAAGCAATGAACGAAAAAATGAAGTCCCTTCAAAAGAATTCAACTTAGGAAGTTGTTGACTTGCCTGAAGAGAAGGTACATGTTGGATGTAAGTGAGTCTTCAGCATTAAATACAAAGCTGATGGAAACATTGAACGGTTCAAAGCATGACTTGTCGCTAAGGGATATACTCAAACATACGGAATTGATTATATGGAGACATTCGCACGAGTGGACAAAACTAATACCGTTCAAAATCATATTATCTCTAACGATGAATCTTGATTGGCGTTTGCACTAGTTTGATGTAAAGAATGCATTTTTGCATGGAGATCTCCAAGAAAAATATATATGTTGTCTCATGGCTGTAATCCATAGACTAAAGGCAATAAACAAGTTTGTAGGTTGAGAAAATCCATATATGGTTTGAAGTAGTCGCCTAGAGCATGGTTTTGAAGATTCATGAGCTTTATGAGGTTTATTGATTACTAGTAAAGTAACTCAGATCATACTCTCTTCTTGAAGCATAATGAAGAACGAATCAAAGTTCTTATTGTGTATCGAAAATGATCCTAAAGAAAGGAAAGCATTGGAGAAGCATCTTACCCCATGAGTTTTAAGTGAAGGATCTTGGTAAATTGAAGTAATTTCTTGGATTGAAGTGTTAAGATCAAAGAAAGATATTTTTCTGTCACAAAAAAAATATGCTTTAGAATTATTGAAGGAAACTGGTATGACGACATATAGCCTAACTAGCACTCCTATGGAAGAAAATTAGAAACAATGTATGCACCCAAATCAAATTCCTACTAACAAAGAATGCTATCAAAGACTGGTTAGAAGATTAATGTATCTTGCACGCACACGGCTTGATTTAGCTTATATGCTAAGTGTTGTAAGTCAGTTCATTTACTCCCCAAGCAAAGAACATATGAATGCTATCACTAGTATCGTATGCTACTTGAAGTCCTCTCCTGTAAAGGGAATTTTATTCACATAAGGAAATAGTTTAGATATTAAAGGCTATGCAGATGCTGATTTGGCTGGGTTAATTGTGGATAGACGTTCTACATCTGGCTATTTCACATTTGTGGGAAGAAATTTAGTTAGTTAGCGAAGTAAAAAAAAACAAGAGGTAGTTGCTAGATCCAGTGTTGAGGCTGAATATAGAGGAATGGCTAAGGAAATATGTGAATTGTTGTGGATTAGAATTTTGGTGCAAGATTTATATATTAAGCAGGTTAGCCCTATAAAGTTATATTGTGATAACAAGGCAGCATGTGACATTGTACACAATCTAGTTCAACATGATAGAACTAAACATGTTGAGGTTGATAGGCATTTTATCAATGAGAAGTTGGAAGCAAAGTTGATTGAAGTTCCTCATGTTCGATCTTAAGACCAACTTGCTGATGTATTGACCAAAGCAGTGTCAAACTAAGCATTTAACGAATGTCTCGACAAACTAGGCATGAGCAACATCTACGCACCAACTTGAGGGGAAGTGTTGAGAATTTGGAGTAATTATCTCCGAGTTGGTTCTCCATCATTCAAGCTCCTGATTTGTCTCTACTACTACTTTACAAATTGACTAAAATCATTAGTGTCACTGTAAATATTTGATTGCATCCAGTAGGTATAGTTTTTTTATATTAATCAATTATGGTCCTAAACTATAGGATAAAAAAAATTGTTGTATACAATGGCTAGTTATGATGATTGTGTAGAAGAGAAAATGTATTTTTGAAGCTTTTTCTCACGAACTTCTTATTTCTGATTGACATCTCTTTTAAGAAACACTTAAGTTGAACATTGGTACAAATTCAACAAGTTTTTAATTAGTGCTAGCATTCAACTTAAGTATCTCTTAAGATAAAGGTTTTGGGTTCGAATTGCTGGGAGTATGGATGAGTCGCATCATAAATTTATCATTTGGCTTCCTGAATTCCCCACCTAAATTCATCATATATGTCATTCGATTTTTGAGACATCCGCCTTGAGTTTATTGAATAATTGTACTCATCTCCTTGCCTAAGAAAAAAAAAGAAGTTCGTTCTTGAGAATCCCATTTGCTTCCATCGCATTTTTTCCTTAAAATCTCATTATTTCTTTCAAGAATCCTTCAATTTCACTTAAGGATTTTGGTGTTTGTTTCAGTCCCATTGTCTCTGGTATGCAGGTTAAAGTCCCACTTGGGATATTTTCTTGGCTCCACTACGAGGAATAACTAAAGCAACTATATCATTAAACGAGGTACTCACGAAGTGAGGAATAAATAGAACAATCATCTCATGCAGGTTAAAGGAAACAAATCCAACTTGGAATATGAGATTGGCTCCTTGTCGAGGAATAAGTAGAACAACCATCTCACGAAATGAAGAATACATCCCACGCAATGATGAATAAGAATCTCGCGAGTCAAGGAATATACATTTTGAAAGGTAAAAGATAAACATTTTGAGTGGCAAGGGATATGTATTAAGAAATCCCAGAGCTAGCCTTGAAGAGAGAGGACCTATGTACCGTTTCAGTAATTGAAGGCCTTACAAACTTGTCCCGAGTGAATGAGGATTTACAGATTGCCTGTGGTAGGGAAATTACAAGCTAGAGCTCGCATTGAACGGTTGGAGGTCTTAAAAGCTAGCCTTTGCGGGGTAAGGTTTCATAGTTTGCCTCAATAATAAGAAAATTGAGAGCTGGGGCACGTCTTGACAAATTAGAGGTCTTGGGAGCTTGTAAAAATCCCCAAGCCTCGTACCCAACTGTTCTCTTACGTATTGTCCACTTTGGGAGGAAATCAACACTCTTACCTTTCACGAATTCCTTTTACGTCCCTAGGATTCAAACCTCAAAATCTTTGCATATGAGAGACTTAAATCGAATTGTAGTACTAAATAGACAACTGAGGGACGCGATAGATATCCATGAGGGGTAAGAGGGGAGATTTCCTCACAAAGCAGATAGTATGTAAAAGAACGATTGGGTACAAGGCTCAGGTCATTATAGAGCTAGTCTCGGAGGGGCGAGGTCTTATTGCTTGCACCAACAATAAGGAAATCACGAGTTGGGATCATGCCTTGAGCAATTGGTGGACTTAGGAGCCAACTTCGGAGGAGTTTATAGCTCACCTCAACAATAAAATTTTTTTTAAAAAATGTAGGTTGGGGGCTCGCTTGAGAAATTGGAGGTATTAGGAGTAGGCCTCGGAAAGGCAAGTTCTTATATCTCACCTCATTGACCTCAACAATAAAAAAGAATTGTGGGATGGGGGCCTGCATTTAGTAAATGGATGTCTTAGGAGCTAGACTCGGAAGGGAAATGTCCAAAAGCTCACCTCAGCAATAAGAAAATCGCAAGTTGGGGGTTCACCTTGAGCAATTAGGGGTCTTGGGAGCTCGCCTCGGAGGGGGAAATGTCTTATAGCTTGCCTTGATCAATTGGAGATCTTAGGAGCTAGCCTAAGATGGTCGATGCCTTGCAGCTTTCCTCAATAATAAGAAAATTGCAGGTGGAAACCGCCTTGAGCAATTGGAGTTCTTAGGAGATGGTCTTCGAGGGACGACGTCTTATAGCTCGTCTCGATGATAATAAAATTGTGGGTTGGGAGCCCGCATTGAGCAATTGGAGGTCTTAGAACTAGCCTCGGATGGACAAGGTATTACAGCTCGCCTCAGTAAGAAATTTCCGGACTGAGGGCTCTCTCGAGCAATTGAAGGTAACGTGATATTCACAGTTTTCGTGATAAATACTTTACTCCACTCGGTAAAAACTGATTTTTTTTCTAACAGATATTTTGTTCAACTCAGTTTTCAAAACTAATCAAACGATTAAATTAAACAAATCCTGAAAAGATAAATGGAATAGCAGTATAGATAGTACCTGTAAATTACTGAAGTAACTTTTGTGCTTATGGAATAAATCTATACAGGATCCCAGCCCGTGCAACCAGATTTTTCTCGTTGAAGACGGTTGCTTTTTAATGTAAAATTAACGTTGTAACTGTGTTCTTGGGTGCTTTTTGGTACTTATTTTATAGATGAGAAAAAGAAAATAATGAAATTGTACTGAAAGTACGTCCACAATATTTGATCAGATAGAGCAATGGCCTAATAATTGGTGGCATTATAAGCTGGTAGGCTGTAGCCAGACTCACACAGTATTTCTTGTTTGGTTGTTACAAGTTGCTTTTAAGAGGTTATCAATGTAACGTCAAATCGAGTATCCCGAACACATGCGTGTATTTATATCTATCGAAAAAATGGCGGAGTAACAATGATTGGAAGCAAATCTCGAATCATTAAATTTTAGTATTTTACTAACATTTTTAGAGTAATCGAACCTTAATTTTCGGAATTTGAGGTTTCAAAAATACAATAAAAAGGAAGGGTATAAAACCATGTGCGCCAACTACCTAAATACATAATTAATTGTTGTATTGTTACTTGCCCACCTGAAAATTAAATTCAATAACTTGAAACTGAAACCAACAATGTGACTGGCCTTTCTCACTCTTGAAAAAACTATTAACTTATCAACAAAAACAAGATTTCAAAAAAAAATTACCTTCTATCGAGAACTCTGGAAAGCCTAATCAACTGCAAATGTGGTTATGATTAAGTTTTTCGAAATTAAATTATATAATTTTCTTATGAATTTGAAGCGTGTATAATTATTTTTTAGTGTTAACTGACTTTTCTACTTCATCTTCTTCATTTTTTCCAAAATTCTTGGTCAATACTTAGTAGATAATAAAAGCAAATGAATTCATTAGGTATTAACTATTAATGTAATTTCTCGAAATTCATGAAAAAAAAACAAAAAAATCATTTTTTATTGAGGGTATACTAGATAATTTGGTACCAAATTTGACTATTTTTGTAGGAATTATCAAAATTAAACATTTTTGGTATGGAATTGACCATTTTTGTAAATTCCCCACAAATTAACAACGATGGCTCAATTTTCCAGTAGTCAAAAACATCTGGTGAAAAGCTTAAAAAGAAGAGAAATGTTCAAGTCGCAGTCGGATGGATTTTATGTCAGAAACAGAGCATGAATCCAGTTGGATGGTCAACGTAAAAAGTATCAAATTTTGCCTTGTTTGATTAAAAAAATAATGTTTTGAATAGTGAATTTTTGAAATGTGTGAGATAAAAAGAAGGGGAAAATTTTGAATTTAAGTGTAGAATATTTTGTTGGATAAATGCAATTGAAAATGGGTATGTAGAAAAAGACTTTTAAAATAAAAGTCATCATATTAATGAACCAAATCACAGACCGCTATATATATGCCACGTAGGAAAACTATCGATAGTTTTCACTGCGAATAGTATTATTCTTAATTTAAGTTAACGTTAATAACTAATTTTAATCATACATTTTATAGAACTCACAACTTTTCGATCACGTATTTCATTAAATTTTATCAAAATCAACTGAAATTTTGATTTTAATCTCTACCA
>CAIGRE010280083.1:0-17228 GCA_903798275.1 Fraxinus angustifolia subsp. syriaca
TTAAAATGTTTCTGAGTATTCATTGAACCTCAATACATTACACTCCATCACCCATTCAGTCACAAAACTTGTACCTTCGTCATGATTTACTCGTTGAAACTTTAAAATGCGTTTGAGTGGTCATTGAACTTTACTTACTATATTCTAGGGGTGTAAGCGGTTCGATTTTTGACAAATTTTCAAACCAAACCGTTTAAACTGGTTTGAGAAAAACCCAAACCTAAACAAAACCATTTTGAACGGTTTGAAAAAAACTCAAACCTAAACCTAACGGTTTGGTCCGGTTTTAAACCAAACCAAACTTAGAGACGTTGTCGTATGAAAAAGATTTGGCGTTGGAAACAAAGTTCAAATTGAGGTTTAGAATGAGACTTCAATTAGGATACAGGGTCGGGTTGGGGTTTCCAGAGTACCCATTAGCGGTGGTTATAGGCTGAGAATTGGTGGTGGGGGAGTTGGGGAAAGTACCATGGCAAGTGTTATTGGGTCAATTTTTCTACAATAAATTTTCACCTATATGACACTAAATTTCTTACTTAGTAACCAACGACACTCAGACATGTATAGGAAAATACCCAGTCTTTACAAATATTGCCATTCTAGTCTTAATAGTTTTTTAAGCGTCCAACATCTACATTTTACAACCTTTCACATCTTTAACCTTTCTATAATGCACCACCACCGTCGGCCCTGCACCCTGGCATAGATCATGGCTTCTCCTGCTATTCCCAGATCCCCACTCCAACGCCTCTCCACCTTCAAGAGCTCTCCGTCCACGGCCACCACTACTCCCACCACTGCCAACGGAAATGCCAATTCCATTCCCAAGACAGTCCCTACTTCAGCACGCCTCCCTCCTACGCCATCCGCCCTAGACACCTTCACCACTGACCCAATTTTCTCTGCTTTCCTCTCGCCTGATTTCAATCCCTCCCAATTCTCCTCCGCTGTTCTATCCTCCGGCTC
Organism: Fraxinus angustifolia subsp. syriaca; assembly: GCA_903798275.1. Taxonomy (NCBI): domain Eukaryota; kingdom Viridiplantae; phylum Streptophyta; class Magnoliopsida; order Lamiales; family Oleaceae; genus Fraxinus; species Fraxinus angustifolia. Next base: position 967 of record CAIGRE010280083.1, read on the forward strand.
CGCCGCCTCCCGTATTGAAAAGCTCCAGGAAGGCCTCCGTCTCCTCGACAATCAGCTCCGCCACGAGGTCCTCTCCCGCCACCAGGACCTCCTCAACCAGCTCTCCTCCCTCAAAGCCTCTGAATCATCCCTCTCCTCTCTCCGCTCCTCTCTTTCGTCTCTCCAGTCATCTCTCCGCGAAGCTCGCGCTGAGCTCTCCGATCCCCACCGCTTGATTGCCGCACAGACCCTCCAGCTCAATAATTTACATTCTACTTCTCTCCTTCTGCAATCTACACTTCGTACTCTTCGACTGGTTCAGAAGCTCCAGAATCTTGTTAATTCCCAACCCGACTCGGAAAAGTGGGATCTATCCAAGGCAGCGCAGTTGCATTTTGAAATCTTGACGCTGTATAATGAGTCCCATTTATCAGGGATTGATGCGATTGATTCGGAGTTAAAATGGGTAATTGAGACGGGGTCAAAAATTCGAGCCGAGGGGATGAAAGTATTGGAGAAGGGGTTGGAGAATTTGAACCAAGCGGAGGTGGGGTTAGGGTTGCAAGTATTTTATAACTTGGGAGAGTTGAGAGGGACCGTGGATGGGTTGGTAAGTAAGTATAAGCAAACGGGCTTGAAGAATATAAGTAATGCATTAGATATGAAGGCAATTCCTGGTGGCGTGGCCTACGGGGCTGGGATGCCAGGTGGGGTGCAGAGGCATGGTACGCCGCAGATTGGGGGTGGAGGAAAGGCAAAGGAGGGACTTTGGCAGAGGATGAGTGGTTGTATGGACCAGTTGCATTCCATTGTTGTCGCAGTTTGGCACTTGCAGAGGGTGTTATCTAAGAAGCGTGATCCATTTACTCATGTTCTATTGCTAGATGAGGTCATGCAGGTGCGCTGGTTGAGTGTGGTTTTGGTAGTTATTGATAGAATGAGGAGTTATTATGAATTTTCTGATAGAATTTTAGTTGATTTCTTGGACCTGTTTATTTAATTGATGGTGATGAGTATTGACAACATTATTTATGATCAACTATGATATGATAGACCTGTAATATGGGATGCATTGTTCCGTCTTTAGAACCACTGCATGAATAAACTCAAGGGTTACTTTTAACTTAACACAAGTTACATAGGTCTAAACAAGTGATTATGAAGGTATCAGAGAAATCCACCATAATTTGAATGAACTAAAATGAATGTTTATAATATAAGTGGTTTTCTTCCCAATCTGATTTGTTTTGAGTAGCTTTGTATTTCAATTTCAGTTAGATGTTAGGTTAAACTTCTCAAGAGCTCAAAATTGATGTTATAAACTTGTAGGTATTTAAGTGCTTCTCAAATTCTTCCTTTTAGGGTCAATTTGAGGAAATACATATTTTAGTGAAGTAGAGATTGGTTTTGAGTATATCATCTTTCATGTTCATGGATATTTCTAAATGAGTTCGCATAAGATAATCTTCTTCTTCATTGTTTTTAGGGGCAATGAAAATTTTGGGTTTCTTTGATTGTTATATTGGAGCACATGCTCGACAGTTTCTCTATAGTTCAGTAATTAATGTCAAACTTACTAGTCTCCTATTTGGTTTAGATAAAAATCTTTTTTAGAAGATTTTGATAAAAAAGTTGATGGTATATGTGGATGAAAAGTTGTCGGTCCATGAAATTTGTTGTTAATTATTTGTTGACTTTGAGTTATATTTTAATTCAAATTTTAAGCTGAACCAAACAGGGGCTGGAAGTTCCGCTGTTTTACTCGATCAACTATCTTGGTCGAACACAATTAGTTAATTTTTACTTTGTAATAGAACAAAATTACTGGCTGGCTTAACCATACTTTTGCTACCTGTGATGCTGTAAGCTTCCTTGCAAGAAGTCAAAACCAAGTGGTATTGCAGAATTTATAATATGATGGACTTGCTTTGCAATGTAGTGCAGGGTCCTTTCTAAATACAGTTATATACACCCTTTGGCCAAATGTTCTGCTGTTTGAACCTGATCTAAGACCTATGCTTTTAGTATCATACTTGGCCTGACTACTGAAGCAACAATCATTACGGAGATCATTGTTAGATCTTAAAATTAAATTAATTATATATTTAAACAAAAATTTTAATTCATAAATTTAACCTCATTGATGTATTCATCAGGAGTCTTAGAGCTGACCGTTTGAGTATCATTTGTCGAGGCTTACACCTTTTTTTTTTTACTTTGTTCATACTTGGCTATTTCATCTTCTAAACCGATCTTGAATGAACTTTGTGTTAACCAAGCCTAAGTCTCCCGTTTACACTCCGACCATTAAAAAACCAAATTGTGGAATGGGTTTCCCTGGCCAATTGTGTTGTTGAACATCTTGTTGATCTTCGCTTTTTTTGTATAACTTTGAATTTATTGGCGATGCCAATTCATCTGTTAGCTGCTTACATCTGCTCATGTTTTCTCAGGAAGGTGATCCCATGTTAACTGACCGTGTTTGGGACGTTTTAGCAAAATCTTTTGCTAGTCAAATGAAGTCTGTTTTCACTGCATCAAGCTTTGTAAAGGAAATATTTACTACAGGGTATCCAAAGCTATTGTCTACGATTGAGAACCTCCTTGAAAGAATTTCACGTGATACTGATGTAAAAGGAGTTAACCCAGCTCTCAGTTTAGAAGGAAAGGAACAAATGATAGCTGCCATTGAGATTTTCCAGACAGCATTTTTGGGGCTCTGCTTGAGTCGACTTTCTGATCTTGTTAATTCTGTATTTAACATGTCTAGCCGTGGAACTGTTCCCTCAAAAGAGCATATCTCAAGGATTATATCACGCATTCAGGATGAAATTGAAGCTGTGCAGCTGGATGCACGTTTGACTCTTCTTGTCTTACGTGAAATCAGCAAAGTTTTGCTTTTGCTTGCAGAAAGAGCTGAATATCAGGTGCCTTTTTATTTCTCCTTGTAAATTCCTAATATTTTACCCCCTAGAAATCCATTCCACCCTCCTGTGTTGGGGGAAATTTCTATTCTGTATAGTTCTTTATTTCTGTTTTACTTATATTAAAATGCTCACAGGGATGGTAAATTAAAAAGATAAGCAAACTAGTTGATTGAGCTAGTCCAAACCTCTTCATTTTGTCTCCTGCCCCAAATACTACTTTGATGCCTTCAAAGAGAGTGTTCAGTATGTTGTTGTGTAGACATCATTAATCATCCTTACCAGCTCTCAAATCATAGCATAAACTAAAGTATATAAATATTAGAACGTGAAAATAGGAGTATCAATATAGTTTTGTACATATTAGTGCTATGTGCCAGACATTTTGGGTAGCTTCATTTCAATTCAATAATTTGTGGAGTGTATCAGAAGTCTTGACTATCCACGGTATCATCTTTTTTGATGAACCATATTTATTCACTAATTCGCACATACAGGGAAACCTTTCTTCCAAGTCACAAGATAAGAGCCATTATCTTTCTTTGATTAACAAGATAAGAGCCNTTCTTTGATTACAGATCAAGATTACTACTAAGCATAGCTAGTCACTAAATACTATCACCTATTCTCATGAAAAAATCTTTTAGAAAACCCATCCACTTGTCTACTCAACTAGCACTGGATTGATTGTTCTAAAACGTCAAGTCTAGGAGGCACGAACTTGTACTAAAAAATAGTATGTATCTTGGTTTTCTGCCAGTGGATTAATGTAAATAACATGTGCATGACTCCCATTTCTTTCTATAACCTATGCTATCCAATTGCTCTAAATGTTCGTGCTATTCCCTACCTACTGCAAACCTCTACGTGTTTGTCTCATTTAAGGGGTTCACTTGCTGGTGTTGTTGTCCATCTTTCGCTTCAGATCTGCCACTCAAGTTATTCCATGATTTTACGCAAAATTTTCACCTAAATGAACAAATGCATTCCTTATTTTTTGTCCTACCCCTGATCTTCTCGTGTTGATATATTAAATGGTACCTTAACATATCCACAACCCTAAACAAAGGAGCACTTTCTAGCTTGGATTCATTTCAGCAACCATGAGAGTTACCCACATCCCTCAAGTTTGATAATCCATTCCATCCAAAATCGAATTGAGGTGATGAATAGCGGATACGTACTTTTCCATGAAAATGTCTTTTTCACTGGAAGGTAAAGTACTTCCTGTCTTAACTGTTTCAGGAGTCTTCTTATGACGTGCACTGGCAACAACCTTTCTTGCTCAATGCTTTAAAAAAATAAAAAAATAAACTCGTTTTGGGCTCTCATTTTTCTTTGTTATACAACCTCTACTGTTTACTCATCTTTTCTTTGTCCAAATTTTCTATTCTTGACAAATTTAATAATATGTTGCGAGACTGACTTGAGGACTAACAATTTAGAAAGTACACTACAAATAAAGGAACTCTTTCTAGCAAAGGTTCATTTCCACAGCTATCATAGTACCCCACAACCCTCAATTCTCCATCCGGTCCTAAAAATAGAGTTGAGGAGATTAAGGGCGAGAACTTTCTTTCTCAATAACAACGACATCTGCTGAACAGTTTAAGGCATCTTCTTATGATGTGAACTGAACACCCACCCCTACCCAAAACACAATAGTTAAGGTAAAAATGTCTCGACTACTATTTTCCTTTCGTGCCAACCATATAATTTATCCATTGTCTCCTTGTCCAGTTCAATATCTTGTCGACTTACACTAGCCTTAATCAATTTAAACCTTCTATGCCCTGGACTGGATTTTTTTTTTTGGGAACTGGACCAATCCTCGTTGTTAAGTTAGATTTCCAAATTGCAAAGTGAAAACTGCACATCTCTGTGGCCAAAATTATGCTGAGTGTTTGAAAGTTATTTCTTTATCTTATTGTTAGTTGCATATTATTAGGGCCTAAACTTTGCTGGACACCGTAAAAATAATTTCCAGTGCTTAGCTTCTAGGATTTGTCTTGCACCCATTATCCTTGTATGGAATCTTCTTATTCGAATTAGCCTCAGTCTAACAGTATGTTTCTTCCCATCTCTAATTCATAATCTGGCAATCTTATTCTGGACATTCTGTCTTGAGCTTCATCTTTAATAGTTAGTGACCAATATCATTTGGTTTCATAGTAATGAATTTATGCATTGTCATTAACACCCCAGCAAACACCTCACCTGAAAAGAAAAGAAAAATCTTCTCTAGTTCTCATTCTATAGTTTATACTGGTCTTAGAGATTAATTTTTCCATTAGAAGTTTGAATGATTTAGAGAAGATTTCGGTTACTAGTTGTGTGTTATAACTTCTAATAACACTAGGGGAAGATGACTAGTCAGTTGTTTAAGAAAGACTGCAAATGAGATTATTTGTGAATCATGACATTATGCTCATTACTTTTAGTTTACATATTGTCTGGGAAATAACCTTCTTAAACAGTCTTGTAAGTAAATGAATTCTCATGGCTTTGATTCGTAGCCCCTCAATGTATAACCTCTCCTCTCTATTCAATCTGACAAGTACTTATTTTGATGGCAGATATCGACTGGCCCTGAAGCACGCCAAATAACTGGTCCTGCTACTCCGTCACAGATCAAAAACTTGACATTAAGTCAGCATCTGCAGGATATCCATGCACGTGTAACGTCAATGATAGCAGGACTGCCAACTGTTGCTTCAGATATTTTATCCCCTGCTCTTGGTACAATATATGGTGTTGCCTGTGATTCAGTAACACCCTTATTTCAAGCGATGCTTGATCATCTCGAGTCCTGCATCTTGCAAATTCATGATCAGAATTTCGGTACTCTCAGCATGGATACTGCTATGGACAACAATGCATCACCTTACATGGAAGAATTGCAGAAGAGCATTCTTCATTTTCGGTCTGAATTTTTGTCCAGGCTTTTACCTTCTTCTGGCGCTATCTCTGCTGGAGCAGAAACTATATGCACAAGGCTTGTAAGGAGCATGGCATCTCGGGTTTTAATATTTTTTATTAGACATGCTTCACTTGTTAGACCGTTATCAGAATCAGGGAAGCTGAGAATGGCTAGGGACATGGCTGAACTTGAATTGGCAGTAGGCCAAAACTTGTTTCCTGTAGAGCAACTTGGAGCACCATATCGGGCCCTTCGAGCATTTCGGCCCGTTATTTTCTTGGAAACATCTCAAATGGGAGACTCACCACTTCTTCAAGATCTTCCACCGAGTGTCATACTTCATCATCTCTATTCACGGGGCCCCGAAGATTTGCAGTCACCTCTGCAAAGGAACAAGCTTACACCTGTCCAATATTCACTGTGGATGGATTCTCAAGGGGAGGATCAAATTTGGAAAGGCATCAAATCAACTTTGGATGATTATGCTGCAAAGGTAAGGGCCAGAGGAGACAAGGAGTTCAGCCCTGTTTACTCTGTGATGCTGCAACTGGGGTCATCTTTGAGAGGGAATGAATCATAACCTTGTCAATTGACATCTAGTTCAAGCATAAATAATCTGTCCATAAATCTTCTCCACCACCAGATTTGCCTTCAAAATATCACTATAGGTGGTAGTACACAATCATCTGATTTCTGCCTTTACCTTCTATACCTCGTATTATTGCACACTTTTGTTTCGGGAATCATGTTCTTGATTTTTTATTTTTTATCATTTGTAACATCATTGTCCTTAAATTGATCAAACAAAAATGATATGGTGGATAATTTCAAGTTCTTGAAAATCCGTTCATCATTAACCCGTGAATACTAAGATCCCGTTTTCCCTATCTAAGTCAGAATATTGTTCTCTGTATCATTGGATGTAGCATTGCAATGGCAAACCAGTATTTGATATGTTGGACATATACAAATGGCCGATGATCTGTTGCAGTTTTATGCATTTATTGGATGAGAAATGAACCATAAAATTGATCTATTAGAAATTCTCTCTCTCTCTCTCTGCGACCTATAGTTTTGTACTTCTGTTTGAAATTTGTAGAGACCCGACTGAGATAACAAGCGAATAACTCCTTGAAGTGACACTGCCCCAGATGGCTACCGAAAGTTAAAAGAATCGGTCAATCTTGCCTTGCATATTTAAAAAAGGCAGGATATTTTGGTGATCACGTTAAAAACAGAACAAATTTGTGGCTTGTTAAGATGATAGAGACATGCGGTTTTTGTCTATAGATTTACCAAGACGCATTGATTATAGCATAATTAGTTAAGGTGTGCATAGGGAAAAAAAAAATTGAGAATAAGAATAAATTTTTTAGTTACATGGGATATGATTTTTTTGGACGTAAATTTTTTATTGTAAAATTTCTCTTTACTTCTTTGCAAGTTTGATTGCGCCCCTCTAACTTTAAAGTTCTACTTCCGCCCCTGTTAATACGTGTATCAACTAAAAATTTTGTGTTTGTCAGGTAGGAAAATTTCCCCTGGACCAATTCTATTTTGTTTTCATGGATTTATCGTATTTTATACGAATTATTACCGGAATGGTTAAGAGTAAATTCTTGATCATTACTGCAGTTATTCCTATGTTTTTCGGTTAAGAACGCATGGAATGATACTATGTACCACATAATCCAATGTACTGAACTTCAAGGTAAAGTTGTGCTGAGGGTTCTGATGCAACTGCCGAGCTGGTGAAGAAGAAGACGAGCTAGAGAAAATAGTTAGTTGCGTGCCTTTGCTGTTGGTCTAATATTGTATAATAGTTTTTAATTATTTAACCTTTGTCATTTTCTCCTACCCTCAACTTCATGAACTGACTTAAAAAAAAATAATAATAAATAAATTTTGGAAAAGAATACCGACATCCATGTAACAACAAATCTTGGCATAATGATGATATTTTCCAGACATTCTACTCTCTCGCACACAGAGAGAGAGAGAGAGAGAGAGAGAGAGAGAGAGAGAGAGAGAGAGAGAGGAGAAGTCTAGATTGAGCTTTGTCTGGTGAAAATGGGAAGAAAATGCTCACATTGTGGACACATAGGTCATAATTCAAGGACTTGTTCCATTTCTAGATGGTCTGTTAATGGTGGACTAAGGCTATTTGGAGTACAGCTTGAACTATCATCTCCTTCGTCCATTCCCATCAAGAAATGCTTCAGCGTGGATTGCTTGTCGTCATCCTCCTTGCCTGCAGCAACCTCATCTTCATCCCCGTCTTCTTCTCTATCTTCCATAGTTTCAATCAACGAAAAATCCGATAAGGCATTCGTTGGTTCTCTTTCTGATGGTCACCTAGCCCAAGAAGTTCAGGAAAGAAAGAAAGGTATGGTATAAAAACCGAAATAATCGTCCTTCTTATCAACCCTTCCAACTTTCTGGGACATTAACAATGTTAGACAGTATTAAGGAAGAGAAATAAGTTAAAACCTCGTTCATTGTACTGTTCCGTATTTCTGTCTAATGCTGCTCACACAAAATGCCCTTGATGGCTTCGATTTCCAAGATTGTTAGTTTATTTCGATAGTTTCTAAATTAATACATTTCTTTCACATAATCACACTCTTTGATCCTCTCTTCCAACTCTTATGCAAATTTAATGGCTCTGATGATGTGATGATTTGTATGACGGTTATATGCTAGGAATTCCATGGACGGAAGCAGAACACCGAATGTTCCTAATTGGGCTTGAGAAGCGAGGAAAAGGAGATTGGAGGGGAATTTCAAGAAACTTTGTAACTACAAGAACTCCAACACAAGTTGCCAGTCATGCTCAAAAGTATTTTCTCCGCCAAGCCAGTTTGTGTAAGAAGAGACGGTCCAGCCTTTTCGACATGGTATAAATATACACACCATATTATTTATTAACTTCACATGTACATGAAAACGAACATGCTCGGTACTTAGCTCCGTTTGAGTCCCATTTTTTGCCCATAATGTATTTTAAAGTAGTATGTTGATGGAGAACATGTGATTAAAAAATAAGAAAAAGTTTTGGAATTGTATGTAATATTATTTTATTGAAGAATGTGTGATTGAAAACAAGAGAGAAAAATGTATTTTGAAAAAAAGAATAAGGACCAAATAAGGGCTAGTACAATTTCTCTTAATCTTGATGAGCATATTAAACATGCATAGATGTTTATTTCAAGATTGTTTTTTTTTTTGACATGAACAGGTTAGAGATGCTAATTCAAAGACAAATTCGAATCAGGAAGTTGGACAAGAAGATGGTATTTGTCCCCTGATAGACCTGAATTCATTTGGTCAAGACAACAAGTGGAATGATCAAGAATGTGAAAACTCTCGAATAGCTTCCAACCTGAATTCGAGCAGCTCCCTTTGTGCATATGGATCTCTCAACTCTTCTTCCATGGCAACAGGATATAGTTCTGCAAATGTTGAAGCTCCTGATTTGGATTTGACTCTTTCAGCTCCAAAAACAGTGGAAAAAAATGAATCCTCCCCTATTAGTGTTATTTAACTTTCTTATTAAATAAATTACAGGTCTCTTTGTTTGCTAATCAAATGACTTATACACTAAAATAATTTGTTGGATACATTCAAAAAATTGTTTTTACAGTATGTGCTAAGGAAAAGTGATGAAAACAGAAAATACACCCTTCTCATAAGGTAAGTTCGTGTAGCAAATGAGTCCAGATAAGAACACAAACCCTCTTACTCAATGGGAACCCACTGACTCGACTCAACTAGGACTACATATCTAATATCCATATTCTTCTCCAATTCATCCGGTTCAAAGAAATCGAATTTTTCATTAATAATGAAAAAATTAATAACAAAAACATGCTTCAAACATATTCTCCTAATACAATATACAAGAGCACGTCTAAAATACATTAAAATAAAAAATAAAAAATCATTTAAACACTTCTATTTTGATTTTCAATTTAAGATGTTTTTAGATAAATGTTTTACATAACCTTCAATCTAAAAAATAAAAATTATCTAGAAATATCAGTATAACCTTATTCTTTTGTTTATCATCCCTTAGTTTCCCATCTGTGACCAGACAACTCTTATGGCAATTCAGCCATAATTCAATTCCTCTTTTGAGAGATAATGACCCATGAAGCAACTAGGACGTTGCTAAATATATACCATTCATTATTTCATATGAGACGAAAGTAGAACAAAACAAAATACCTTTTACTTTTCCTACTATTCATGATTGGAACAGTTATTTTAATATTTTCAATTTATTATGAAATTTTTATTTCTCATGTCGATAGTATCAAAAGGACGATAGATAGAGATATCTTATCTCTCATTATATAATAATATTTCTGTTGACAATAGAAATCAAATCAACAAATTACTCTCACATAGTCAGGATTTTCACATCCTAAATTCACTAGTTTTGATGTTCAAACTAGAGAAAGGGGAAAAATGGCTATTTAAGAGGGAGGCATTTGATTTTGCATGCTTTTTTTTTCTTGAGGTGGGGGTATTTATAAATTTTACTCCAAGGTTTAGGGAAATTTAGTCATTTTGAACAAATGACATATGGCTGCCCTTATTGGCTAGCTTGTAACTAATTATGTTAGAGCATCACGTTTTATTCATTGGCTTACGTGTCTTAATAACAACTTTTGGCTAACCCGGATAGGATAAGGTTTGCCCACTTTGATGGAGTATGCTCTTGTTCCCCCACATATCAATTAAGCTTTGCAGGCGGAGGGAAAAGTGCATGGAAGATATTTCTTGATTCAACAAATGGTCTTTGAAGTACGATTTTATTATTTATATTAGAGCTAGGACTTCTATTATACTATGCTACGGAACTACGCATACTTTTCCATATTTTTTTGAGATGATATGGGTTTCGTTAGGAGGACATGTTTAAGATTGGCTCCACATTATGCATGCTCTAATGGGTCTGTTTGCAATTTTCTAGGCTAGTTTTATTGGATTAGAGGTATAATCATAAATTTGTTGTGGTGTATCTATTAAAAATATATTTTTATTGTGCACTACACCAAAAATGATTATTTGCAACACATAAATGTCAACATTTGGTAGTTAAGTGTTGCTAAAAGAGTTTATCGCGATATTTTAATAAGTGAATGTTGCAATTGGTTAACATAATTGAGATTTGGCAATATTTTATAAATCTATGTTGCTAATGTCGCCTTTCGCAACATTTATTTCGTGTTGCAAATTTTATTATTATTATTATTTTTTTTTTTTGCAGCATTTATAAAATGTTGCTAAAACGTTTTTCTTTTGCGACGTTTATTAAACATTGCGAAAGACCCTTTTCGCAACGTTTATAAGTTTCTCTTTCGCAACGTTTATTAAACGTTGCAAAAATAATTTTCTTTTGCAGCATTTTTTAGGCGTTGTAAAAGACAGACTTTTAGCAAAGTTGCAAAAATGATCTTTTGCAACGTCTAAAAAACGTTGTCAAAAATAAGGAGAGTAAGGCAAGTTAGGTTGGGCCAATTTTGTTAATTGTGGGCCTTTTTTCAATTGGGTTTTGGATTTTTCGATCCAGACCAAATAGTTAAGAATTCTCAAGTTGGGTTCGGGTAATGGGTTGACCCATGAAACCGGATTAAAATAGTAACCCGACCCGCTTTGCAAAAAAAAAAAAAAATCAAATATTAATGAGAACTAAGGACAGATCAAAACAAAGCCGTTACCTTCCATCTCTTTCTCGCTCTCATTCCTTGAGACTCACCGCCGTTGAAACCTTCCGTCTCTCTCTCGCTCTCGTGAACTCATCGGCGCCACCAAAGGTCTTTTGACAGGTAATTACTTCTTCATTATTGAATCAATTTAACCAAGCAGATAAACCCTTAACCGAAACACCCCTCAATTCAGTCTCCATATTCCTGTGATTTTGCGCACTATTGCCTTATTATGCTTTCTAATTTGTATATATTCATGATAAATTATATTGTTGACTGTGATTTATGGGATAATAAATTCATAGGTAAATAGAATTTTTAGCCTTGTTTTGGGAAAATACTAAGATATAGATATATATATATATACATGAATTAATTAATGAAAAAATGAAACCTATTGAACTTTATAGATTCTGGGTTGGATTTCATATTTTCTTATTCCTGACTGAAGATTAACGGTAGTGGTTTAATTAGGTAGTCCAAGAACTGTTTTTACAGTTATTTCTTAGCACTGCACTGCACTGAACTGATTGGATTTTTGGTCTAGTAATTTCCCAACTTGTACACATACAGTCATGTGCAAAGGTCAGCTTGTTGACATGATAAAGTTCAGGGTTTAATGGTTTATTTACCATGAGTAGCAGAAACAAAAAAAAAAAACAAAAACAAAAACAAAAACAAAAACAAAAAAACTTGACTTTCTTGCCATGAGTAGGGGACATTTAAATACTTATATTGAATTGGCTTGCATGTCGATATGTTATTGAAATCACGTTTTTAAGGAAGCAAGGGAAAGCGTGATAGATAATTATGTCATAGACTGGTTGGAGGTTTACAAAGGAATTCCTGCAACTTGTAATGGGAATTTTTAGGTTTGAACTTGGTGGAAACTTCCAATTGGAGAGATTGATTTTGTCTTTGGGAAGCCTGTTCATGTTGGTCCAATTGTTAGTGGGAATGATGAGTTTGCCTCCTTCTCTCCAATGGGAAGAATTGTGAGAGAAACAGAGGGATTGATGTGTGGTGGGGCTTGAAAAATGGAAAATGGAAAGGTTCATGTCTTATGTTTTTGAAATATGAGATAGTTAAAGACTGTATATATTGACACTACACTTCTTAACAACTGTACCACACTTCTAATTGATTGAAAGTCCCAACCTTCACTCATTATCACATTGTTTTCTAACTTTTTTCTTCGCATTCTTATTCTAAAATTAATCCAAGTTGTCTCTAATAATGACATCTGTTCAAAAAAATTGTTTGTTAGAAAGATATGGCATGTTCCCTTTATTAGAAAGAAGCTTATGTGTTTGTCTAAGTTTGGCACGACAACAACTTGGTTGCTGAGTTTATTATTGACTCTTGTGCATTCAAGGACAAAACTATGAGGCTAGCTTAAATATGGATTTTATCAGCGGATGTATCCAAGTTCAAGCGTCCTTCATCCAACCCTCTTAGCATTGTTTTCTGATTCTTGCGCACATCAATTTTTTTTTAAAACATTGTATCTGCTTTTGGTTGTACCTACTTAAAGACTGTTGATTCCAATTAGTGGCATCAAAGGTTGAGACACCCTCTTAAGCATGTATTGCAATTTGTGCTTACCTTTATGGACTATTATATTAATTTCTTATATTTTTTGATGTCTTGTCACATCTCTATATTTATTGGATATTCTATTTATGGTAAAAGAAGCGTAAAATCTGTATAGACGCCTTTTGAATTTTACTTAAGGTGCACCATATACTTAAAATAGCAATTTTGTCTCATTTTTAATAATGTGCAGAACGTTTTACAAGTACATTATGCGAATTGTTAGTTTATTATTCGAATTGTTTGATCAAAGAACATTATTTTCGGTAGCATATCAAGCATATAATAAAAATGCGAATTAATTTTAAAAAAAATATTAAAATCACCAATGGCCAAACCAAATGATGAGAATTCACAACAGTGGAAAAACGTTGCAAAAGGGTCTACCACGACGTTGAAAAAACGTTGCAATTATAAAAAGGTCTACTGTAACGTTGAAAAAACGTTGCAAAAGGATTTACTGCAACGTTGAGGAAACCTTTTACAACGTTTAAAAAATGTTGCAAAAGAAATTTTTGCAACGGTGAATAAACGCTGCAAAAAAGCTTCCTTCAACGGCAACACCAATCCTCGTAACACATGTTAAAACGTTGCAAAAGGTCTACTGCACTATTTTTTGGGCGCTGCAAAAGGTGTTTTTTGATGTAGTTGCGGAAATTCTAATTGTAAAAAGGAATAAGCCACTTTATAAGATGTTTTAGTCCGCCTACTTGACAAATGCGGTGCTGGCAGTAGTTCAATGGATGAAAAAGTTGACCATTTTTTAAATAGTTCAATGATAGAATACCGTGCGATATTTTATCGAGGAAGATGGGAAAATATTATGAAATTATAGTATTGTTGTTGTGAAATAGATGACACAAAATGCTGTGGAAATATTTGTTAAAAAATTTAATTTTTTAACAAATTATATTTAATTTTAAAAATTATTTAACACTTATCAAATAATAAAAATAACAAAATCAATCAAAATAGATGTAAGTTGTAATTACCTAGTCTCTCAATTAAATTTGATGGCAAAAAAAATAATTATCTTGAACTTTTTTATCAACTTCTAGGGAATTAGGCTTAATAAAAGTTATAATATTGGAATTTAGTAATTTTACATAGAGAACTTTAGTACGGATCCCCATCTCATTTATCACTATCTTCTTATATAGGCTGATGGAATCAAGCATGCTGATATTTGAGCACAGGGTTGCTTGTCACACCAAGTTTGAATGAATTTTGGCTTATTAGCACAAAACATCACTACATTTGGTTTTTAATGTGCAAAACGTCCCTACATTTCAATTTTTTGCATTTTAACTCCTTATTTCCACATTTCATTGCAGAAAATATCATTTTCCTCAATTTTCATTCATTCTCTCTATAAAAATTTATGAAATAACAAATATACCCTCTTATTTAAATAATAATAATAAAGAACTAATTGCAATCATAGGACTAATGTTTTTCAAAAATTGCAAATGAATCCCAAACAAATAATTAAAAATCAAAACCAAAAACAAAAACAAAAATAAATTCATCCTCTTTTCCTATCTCATCTCAACCATTTTTCAATACCACTCAAACCTCAGTAGGAAGAAAGAGAATACACCTTCACCAACGTTTCAAATATTTTTGAGAACCCACTAAACATTATTTATTTTTACTTGGTGGATATCATCCCCCTTTATCAACTATTTGTTTCTTCTGAAAGAAGATGGCGGAGGAAAGAATTAATGGTGAAGCTGAAGGAGAAGAAGTTAAAATCAAGGAGGTTCGAGAAAAGCTAACGGATACTGAAAATCAAAGAAAAATCCAAGAAATTAGTTCTACAACTACAAGATTGGAAGCTTTGAATAGAGATCGAGGAAAGAGGAGCAATAATGATGAGAGTAAAACTGGTATGGTGAAGATACGGAAGAGGAAGGTAAATGGATACCGGCGACGAAAATGGAAAAGCAGAGGAAAAGGAAAAGAAGGTAGAAATGAAAGAAAATGGGGTTTTAGTTCAGAAAATAATCTTGAAGGAGTTCAGAAAATAATCTTGAAGGGGAAAATGAGGAAGAAGAAAGATTAGATTTAATGAGGAAGAAACCAATGGAGAAAATGATGATTCTAGTGAAGGGGATTTATAATCCTTTTACTGAGGTCTGGGTGATATTGAAAAATGTTTGAAAATTGGTTGGGGTGGGATGGGGGAAGAGGATGGAGTTATTTTTATTTTTGGTTTTGATTTTTAATTGTTTGTTTGAGATTAATTTGTAATTTTTGAAATTGAAAAAGTTGGGCCTATGACTGATTTTCTTTTTTTTTTAAATAAGAGGGTATATTTGTCATTTCATATATTTTTATAGAGAAAATGGATGAAAATTGAGGAAAATGATGCATTCCGCAATGAAACGTGGAAATATGGGTGAAAATGCAAAAAATTGAAACGTATGGACATTTTGCATATTAAAGATCAAACATATAGACATTTTGTGATAATAAGCCAATAAATTTAGTTGGCAGGTGAGTTTGATTATGGCAAAGTCATCATAAAACTTACTTTGAGCATGTGTCCTAAGCCATCATGTTATCTTTCAAATTAATTGAGTTGAGAGTGGACGTCGTCAAAGGGGAGCATTTCCTCTATCATGTCATGATGATGTTTTCGTATGATGTCTATCATAGTTTGACCTCTATCCATAGGGTATTATTAGGTCAATGCCGGAGTGACTTGTTTGGACTCTTTGATAGGAATGTTCTTTTGACCAAGTCAAGAAAAATTCTCAACTTATCCGACGTTGATGTGATGTAGGACAACTAGCTTTAGAGTTTGAGGAAGTAATTCAAGAAATGGGCCAACAAAGAGATAATTGGGCCAGCACGTCAAAAGGGTCATCCAAGCTGATGTAGGACAACTAGCTTTGGAGTTTGAGGAAGTGCTGGACAGAAAATTGGCAAAGAAAAATCACGTCAGGGGTAATTTTGTCATTTGTCCCGACGGTGTCCGAATGGGCTGAATTTTGGCAGGTTGATTGGAAACGGCCCGAAAAATTGGACTCGGGATACTCGAGATATCGTGATTTTAGCCAAATTCCTTTTTTTAGGCCTCCGAATAATCAATTTTCGTATTTCCCATTTTAGATTTTCGCTATTTTT
>CAIGRE010280087.1:0-11967 GCA_903798275.1 Fraxinus angustifolia subsp. syriaca
TTTTATTATTTGCAATAGAAGTCTGCCTACTTTTGACTTTTGAGGCAATTACCTAACAAATCTCCACCCCACGAATTTCCTATACCCACCTCGACTCCCATGAATCCCCCACTGGGCAGGATTGGTAATGGTTGCCCTAACCCCAAACCGGCTGCCCTCTCTATTCTAAGTGTTCTTTCAATTAATTCTACCTTGTTACGTCTTCACCACGGATCCCTCTTCTCATTGTTGGCTCATGACATGTCAAAGTCAAAAGTTGTGGGTCTTTGATCTCGATCCTTCACATGGGACTGACCTCCGACTTCAGGACACTGGAATACTCCAGTCATTAATCCCATAATCACTTGACATCGGAACTTTCTTCCATTTTCAAGATGTCCCGCCCTTGCGAGTGAAGCCCTGTCTTAGACACCGACCATCCGCTTGGCTAGGATTTTATGGTTTGCTAGCTGGCTCCCCAATTCCCTCGATTATTTCGTTGCCATCTCTAATTCGATGTAGGATTCCTTCATTCAATTATTGTTTAAGTGAGGCTCTTTTAAGAAATTCATTTGTCCCCCATCTAGAGACTACCACTCTTATTAGAGAATTGAAAATCTATAAATCACGTGGAATTGTTTTAATCTTTTCTTGCCTTAGTTATACTTATTCAGTGTCTTTTAAAATTGATTATGATTATATATTTAGCATAATGTTTAATATTACAAATTTTAAATATGAAAGGGTGTAAATTAAAATGGGGTTCCCGTCCCCGCCTAATTACAGCTGTACAACCAAAATTTGAGATCAAAATAAGTAGGTACTTTTTATTTTATTTTAACTTTGACATTCACATCTACTAAATAATCCACCGTGTATCCCAATAGAAGTAGCTTTGCCAACGATTAGGATTATACTTTATAAGTGTGTTTTGTGCACTTATTTGGATTATATTACTAAACTTTATATCGTCAAATTATTGAATTTTATTCAACGTAATTTTATATTGTTTCAATTATGAACTCGTTTTGAAGCAATTGAAAAAGAAAGAAGAATTAATTGGCTATTAAATAGAAGTTTGTGGACTAAGTCTCACATGAATAGAAGTTGGAGGATCAAATCAAGGAAAAAATGGGAAAAGGGACTAACTTGCATTACATGAAAGAATAGAGGACTTGAAAGCAATCATTAATCTTATAGGGCCTTTTTTTTTTTTTTTACTTGGACTTGTAACTGTAGTCAACTTCAATAACACATGGACATAAATCATCTTTGGACTAAAGAAGATGGTGGCTTGGATTAATTATAATGTATATTATCAAAACCAAAGTGGACTCCAAATTGGACACTACAAAATGCGACTGATGTTGGAATAGAAAATTGGAGGTGAGATATATATATACACACACGCATGCATAGAAAGGGATGGATGGGCGGCTGCTGTGGGAAGAAAAAAAGAGGTTCGTGAATCACTCCTACTCTAAAAACGGTAATCCCCCTTATCACTTTTCATATTTGTTATACGAGTTTTTACATTAATCTTGTTTTCATTGGTTTTGCTATAGTCTATATTGCATTTGGTATTTTCTTCCATATCTAGCCATCTTTGTTGACTAATTAGTATATAATTTCCACACCCATCCCTGGATATTTTATAAATATCTTCTCCATGTATCCCATATGTATTAAAGGCGCAAACCTAGTTTCAATTCTACAAAGGAACCCAAAAAATCCAGAAGATTTTTTTGATCTCCTTTAAACCTGAATTTTCTCACGTTTATTCTCCCTATGTTGGTTATTTCCTAATTTTTTTATTTTTATTTATTTGAAAGTTATTATACAAGTTAAGATTGTTGCAACATTATTCCTAGAATTGTTCCTGATACTGCTGCTTCTCCATCTTTATATATATTTATTATTACAATGCATAGAATTGTCTTAGTAATGCTGCTTTTCCATCTTCAAATACAATAAAATTCAAACTTTCTCTCATTTTTCCCTCCTTCTCTTAAAAGAGAGAATAGGGAGAGGAGGACTAAGATAGAGCTGACAGTGGCTATGACAAGCAAAAAAGAAGAAAATATTTTTTATTCATATATTGGTCATGTTTTTTCTTCTTATTTATGTTTGCTGTGAAATAATTGAAGAGTGAATTTGGATGTATAAACATTCATCGAACCAATAATAGATAGTCAGAATATATGCTTGATGAGGATGACTACGAGCTTCTTCAGAAAAGCAATATCTCAGTTCCTCGTCCAAAACTTGCACTTCTACGTGTAGGGTTGGTAGTTCTGCTAAATCCGTAATTTTTAATTATTTGCATTTTGTTAAAACTTATTAGAAGAGCAAGAAGTTTAAGCGACTAAAAAAAGCTTGGAGGGATACAGAGGGTGTTCGCGATGTTCGAACACCAACCTTTCGAAATATTGTTTAATTCATGAGCAAGGAAAACCTAATGAATCGAAACATCTCATTTAACAAAAAAGGAAAAAAATGAGGTCGTGTCTCCGTGCTGTGTGTCTCCACACAGTGCAAAGACCGCTCCGTGTCTCCGTACAGTGCCGAGACACGGTATCCGCATCGTGTCTCCGCGCGTTTTTTTTATTTCTTATTTTTTTGGCAAAAATTCTGCTTATTTACATTTTACACAAATTATAAAAATAATTTCACTTAATTTAATTCAAAAACATTAGAAAATATTCAATTCCATATATACATGAAAATCAAAATTCCTTTCAGGGTATTCCCTCCGAGCCACCACTGTCGTTTTGAATTCCACGACTTGGATAGGTTGATCCCCGTTTCATTTCAAAGAGGCAGACCATTTGCATAACAATAAAACAAATAAATTAATTATGAAAAATTTGTGAGTTTTTAATACTCCATCTGCACATGATCTATCTCTCTTTCACACATGCATACAAACATATTTAGTGTTTTCATTGATTGACATTTCATTTGGGTTTAAATACTTAACAAATATTGAGTTTTTGACGGCCTGTTTTTATTTATTTACTNTAACAAATATTGAGTTTTTGACGGCCTGTTTTTATTTATTTACTTTTCTTGGAGAAAAGAGAAAATGAACCAAATTCAGGACTTGCTCAAACATAAAACAGTGTCGTAGCTTAATTAATGAATATATACGAGTATTACATCTTGCCTTTTGTTTTGGAACCAATTGCCAATTTTGTTTCCATTATAGAGAAGATAAAATCAAATTTTTCAAAATAGAAACAGAGGTTGCGAACCTCTTTTTACAACTTTTTTGCTATACATTTTCACTTTTTGATGCTTGCTTTATTATTTAATGAATCAAACCATGGACATGAACAGACATCGTGTTTGCAACGAAGACTTTTTTTTAAACAGTGCTAACAATGAAGATGGTTTTTTTTGTATGGGTTTACACTAACACAAACGGACAACATGTTAGCGGAGCATGGACTTTTTATACCTTATTGAAAAAGATAATGACATATGGGAAAATATTATTTATAGGTGGGTCTAGAAGTTTAGTGGTGAGGATTGGTTTCTCAAGAGAAGAAAAATGTGGCACCACTTAATTGCATATTTGCATTTCGTCAACTAACTGAGAATTTTGCTAGAAATTTAAGCAATCAGGAGTTGTAAAAACTCAGTTGAAAGGGGAAGATCCTAACATTAGCAAAACTGAATTTGGTTTGTGAGAATAAAATTACTTGAGATGTGTTGTGCTCATAAGATAAAGTTCTAAAAATGGAAAAGAAGTTATACAATTATTTTATTTATTTTGGAGCTACTAAATATGAAGATTTATGTTGAACTTATATTATGTTTTGATTATTCCAACTTATATAAGGGCAAGTAAACCTTTTAACCCAATGCTGAATTGGATTTGATTGGTGAATGAGGATAAACGATGGTGTAATATTAGAAGAAATATTATTATGTTTAGCTTCCAATTTTAATTTGTATTTTAGGAATGTTATAAATAGGTTTACTTTAGTTTCTTTTATTATATATTTTCTTTCTCAAGATAGAATATTTCAAACCCTATAAAGGGCTCTTTTTCGCTGTAATAGAAGAGACTTTGAATGAATAGAAAATGATATATTTCTTCTCCAATTTCTCTCTCACCCTCTTCTTCTTCTATTTCTCCCTCATTCCTCCTCTTCTCTCCACTTTCCACTTCTCTTATAATTCTCCTCATATCATCCAGCATCAAAGGATTTTGTAGAAAAATCTAAATATGGATACATAAGACCATTACAGGAAATATAAATTTGGAAGTATTACTTCCACATAGAAGATTAGTCTATTCTATTAGAAGGCTGGACTAGTTCAAGAGTACTTATCACAAGATAGACCACAATGAAGCAAAACTCCTTTACAACAACCTATATATGCAATCTAGAAAATACAACCTATGATACTTGGACTTGGGTATATGTATCGGGTACCGGTACGTATTTAAATATTGGATGTTTTATTTTCTAAAATATAGGAAACGGAAATATGACTTAAAAGAATCCAAATTTCACATCTTTTAAACTTCAATTTTTCACTAATTCAAGATATCATTTTGAATAGGCCAAAATTAATTATTCACAAAGAAGAAAATCCACATTGAATAGGGGGTTAAGATGAATAAAATAGAGTTCTTGGGTTTAATTTCGATTATGAGATTGCTAATTGTTATATGAAATAAAAAATGAGGGATTTTATTGCAATTTGAACTTAGCGAAGCACTATATGGAATCCATTTTCATTTTATATAAACAAAATCCTAACTATACAGAGAAAGAAAGAATGAAAAAAATGGAAAGCAAAAAGAAAGAAGGAAAAGAAGGAAAACCTAGCGCCATCACCTTTCTCCACCCTTTCAATGGAGGCTATAGATTTACAAATAGCAAAAAGAGGAAGCAAGAAAGGGGAAGAAAAGATAAAAAAAAAGGAAGAAGAAGAATAAGAAAAAGCAAAAATGATGATGTGTTCTGCTGAAACTTGGAGGATTCAACACATATCTCATACACATACCCATGTCGTGTTCGACATGGGTAATCCAACTATTTTGAGAGTCTGAACATCCGAGAATACAACACATACTCATTGGATATGTTTTACATTTTTTTGAGGGGGTTAGGTAGATGCTTTAGTTAATTTAATGCAATTATTCAAATATTTATTGTATACTTAGATCCCGATGTTTATAAATAAGCAAAAGAAGAAGCAGAAATGACAACGTAAGAACTATCCATTCTGTCTTAGCATACACGTGGCTCCCATCCTAGCTCATTGGTTTTTATTCTGTAAATGCCCCATGCTCATTCGTTTTTATTGTATACTCAGATCCCGACGTTTATAAACAAGCAAGAGAAGAAGTAGAAATGACAATGCAAGAACTATCTATTCTATCGTAGCATACACATGTAAGTTCCATCCTAGCTCATTGATAAATGAAAGTGTTTTCTTTGTGTAAATCTTGACCTAAAACAAGGAATTTCATTTTGTGAAGAATAGTGTTTCAATAGAAAGATTCAAAGTCGTTTATGACATAAATGTTGAGGATCACATCTCCAATCAGCATGATGTATCCTACTTGCATTTATAAATGATATAGTCGATCCTTGCTCAGTGAATAATGATCACGTCATAACATCACTCAAAATATCTTTTTCATATAAAATGTATTTTAATTTCTCTCTCTTCTCACTTCATGCTCTGCTTTTGGAAGATATTCTTGTGTAGCTGTTGCTTTTACTTCTAGGGACAACGATGAAAACTCTAGGATGGGCTTTTCATGTTAATCTGTGGCACTGATTCTTCTACTACCACAGTAGCTCCATTGGTTGCTAATCTGAGGTAAGGTTGGTTTTTCTTTAAATTTCATGATTTCTTACTCCTTTCAATCAATTTATGGAGATTTTGGTGTTGTTGACTGTAGTCAATTTTTGATGTGTTGATTGTTGCTTCTTCATGTTTTCTTTAGATAAAAAATTGTACTTTGATAAGTATCACTAATTACATTATGTTGCAAAATAAGGCAACAAAGATTGAAGAAAAAGTCAGAACGTGTTTCTTATGTTTTCACATGGTTAAACAAGAGCAAAAACTTGAAAAGAAAAAAAATGACATGGAGAGAAATATATATTTCAATGAAAATTCTTGAACGCTGAAATAATTAAAATTCTTTGAGAGAGACATCAACTAAGTTTGACATTTTTTTAACTAGCTTATATTTACCATTTACAACTAATTGAAGTGAAGTTTAAATTTCACTATATGTTACGAAAAAACCTTGATCGAGTCAGAATTCTTAGTACACTCGACAAAGTCTTGAAAGTGGAGCAATTGCATTGACACTCAAAAATCAAAATATACTTGCTCATGGTGATATCAATCAAGGTAACCCGTTGATACTATTTTCATTTCCCTTCTCAACCTTTTTACTCTACTATTTTTTTCGTCCTTTGGAGTATTTTTCTAAACTCAGATTTCCTAAGGTGACATTATATTGTATATACCAGATATCATACGCTTGAAAATGTAAAAATGGGAGAGCAAACACGAAAGACTGAATTTTATAAAACTGCAAGAAAAAACACGGATTTATAATGACAAGTAACATTAACTACGTACATTTTTTAATAATCTCTCGTCAAGCCCAAATAATTAATCCCTTCTCATGGTTTAATATTATGTTTAATGGTGAGTTCAGTGCTGAGAAGAAAATACGTTCCCAATATGACGATCTGATTGCTGATGGTTGATATATTATCACTTTAATTTGAACGAATTTGTCTCTTTGTGAATTTTTTTCCATTTATTTCTCGATTCTTGTTTTAGGAATAACTTTTCATACAAATGAACATTTTACTAGTGAAGCAATGAAAAAATTGGAAAAAACAAGTTATTTGTGCTGATGTGTATTATATTTATTTCCAATTATACAACTAAAATTATGTTGATTAACAAAGTCTTTTATCTATTGCCCACTTCATAAAAGATTACAATCACTTGTTGAATTTATAAAAATGATGGCAAGAGGAGAAATCTAAGAAGCAAACAAGAGAATTATAAGGCTGGATAAGAAGTTTCTTATTGTTTACCAATATGCATATGCTAGAACAGATTAGGAATCTAAAACACTTCAACATAGACAAACACATTCCACACATTTTGTAAAACTTACACTCTTTCTGATACCAACATTCATGGTGATTTTTATATTCTTCGTCAAGCTGTCGAAAATTACTGCCCTTCATTGGTAACTTAAATTGCATTTGTCTTCCAATTTTAATTATACAATAAAATTAAAGTCATTTGTTCATATCATTTCAATATGGTGATAGTTTTATCATACTTTGTTTTTAGGAGACTATAAACAACAAAAGCCTTCTCAAAAGTATGGATCTACATAGGATTGAGTGGGAACTTACATAACTTTGGTATCTATTTGTCTGTGCTCTGTGTTTGAATATATGAGATCACGTCTAAAAGTAAGTTCATGGTATTCACTGATTTCCACATAATTATCAATTTGTTATTTATTAAAAACTTTTGAAGTAATTCAGCCTTAAATGAATTTGCTCACTACTCTTTATAAATTTAGTATGAATCTAATCATATAACAAATATTGTATTTAATGCATAAAGTCTTATGCTTTAACGTCATCTGGATTTCTTTCATACAAAATGTGTGTATGGAAATTCAATAATACAAATTCACATCTAATTCTTATCTAATTTTAACACATAAAACACTAACATCACCGTCAAAATAAAAAAAAACCCCATGCATTCTGAAAAACACGCAGTTTGACCTTAACAATACCTAGAGGAGGGTGAATAGGTATTTTAATGCGGAATTAAAAACAATCACGAATTAAACAGCAACGTAACTTTTAATTCTTATATAGATGATTAATCATGCAAGTCAAATTATCATAATTGAATTACCGCAGTTTGTATATCATAAACAGCAACAAGTCACTTTTAATTTTTATCTAGATGGTTAATCATGCAAGTCCAATTATTCTATGTTAAATTACCACAGTTTGCATATCATAAACAATAAAAAATAAAGCAGTAAAGAACATAAGAATTGTTCACGGAGAAATTCAATTGGGAAAAACTTTGGGTACTTTTTCAGTCAATCCACTATAAACGATTCTGTACTTATAGTCTATCATACTAGAATACGACAAGAACTATCTTATCTCCTAACTGTAATTTTGACAGCTCTCTTAAATTCTGTACTCCCCTACACCAATTTCAGCTGCAATAACCAACGCTCTTCTGGAACTCCGCTATCCTGCAGCAGCCCCTAGCTTGGTAGAATAGTCTATCTCAAGTGGATTATGAAGAATAACCCGTTCTTCACAGACTGAAACTTTAGTCGCCTTTATCGATCCTTAGTACCTCGGACAGATATGTATAAAGTTTGGTTTTTTTTGGTATTTGGATATTGAATATGATATTTTTCTGACTAAAACACTTACACAAGATAAATGTTGAATGATAGAATGAATATATCTCCCAACGATGAAGCTCTCTCAATTAGCAATCTCACCAAACCGTTCTGTACGTGTTCTGGTATATATAGACAGGTCAAGAAATCAATGGGACAAGAAAAAACCTTTAAAACGTGAAAATAAAATTTCCTCTATAAAGCTGTCGCTCGAGCGAAGAGGCAGTGATAGTCGAGTAATAGGGTGTCGCTTGAGTGAAGAAGAGGTGATGGTCTAGCGACGATGTTTCTGCTTTCTAGTGAAAATCCCTAGACCTAGTAACCAACTTTTAAGCGAATCGTACATCACTCCTTGAACTTTTACAATCTATCAAATTAAATCATTTTGTTCACAAAATTTGCCAATTACAAAATCAACTAAAATCTAACAAACCCTCTCCCCCCTGGCATTCTGTGACAAAACAATAATATATGTCAAGGCAGTAATAAAACAAAAGTTACATACCCAAAACAATGACACAACCTAAACTACAAACTATCTTGAACAAGCTCTGCAATATCTATTTCCTAAAATAGAAAACTCAAATACCACTGTAAAATGTGTGGAAAACAATATCAAAGATAATCATAGTTCAAACAGTTCACTTGTAGATGTCATTTAAGCAATTGTAACAAATTGTAACTCAAATAGCATATTTTTTCAGTTTTCAAAACACAAGCTTAACTAAGATATAGTATCAATGCAACCTAACATACCAAAACGAAACATTGACACTGTAAAAACATCACAAACCTAATTTAGCGAACTGAATTCACACAAATATGCATGTACTCTCCTTTACTGAAACCTCAATGTGTTTAAGCAGTAGGTAAATGTATATATGTCTCACCCTAACGACCTCTCTGACATAAAATGATATCAATGTGTAAAAGTGCGTAAGCGTATCTATGTCTCACCCAACGATCCTTGAAGACATAAAAAATAATGATATCGATTTTATATATAGCAAAGCATTTTAGAATAAGCATACATCATGTAAGCACAAAAAGCTCGATATAGACTCCTCCAATCAACAAAACTATACAAAACGAAACTATCTATCACCTACTCCTCCTTTTTTGTCACACAATGACAAGGGGTAAGCCTACAGCTATGAAGTGCTAGCAGGGTCATCGACATCATCAAAGTTCGTCCTTTCCTAAGAAGCATCATCCCAATGGCGATGAATCCATCGGAGACCACACTAAATGTAGCCAACAGCACTTCAAAGTTTAGCAAACTCAACAGTGTGTCGATCAATAGTAGCCCGCAACTATGTGATTTCTACCATCATACGAGCCTGCTGCTCGATAAGCATGGTCATCTGTCCCAACAGTGTGATCGAATGATCAGTGAGAGCAAACGCTAAAGGAGCAGACTCGGGAGGAAGAGGAGGAGCCGAAGAAGAAGACATGATATTGGTGGGTGGATGAGCATAAGGAAACTCAGAGAGGTCAAAAGAGATTAGGTCATCGATAGGATCAGCCGGCACAGTCGGGTTAAAGGGCCGTGTTAGCTCGGATGAAGCATGCAACTGACTCTGGAAAATAACGGCATGGCCAATCTGACGAAAAACCCGTCGTGGGACCTTTTTGGGAAAACTAGCTCCTAGGGCAGTGACTAACCGATAGATGAGACAAGCATATGACAGCCCAACCTGAGTTCTCGTAGTTCAGAACGTACAAATGAGCCATAGAGTCACCATGCAGCAATCTATATAGAAAATGAGCCTTCTCCATAGGTAATTAAGAAGTATGAGAAACTGGCCACAGATTTGTGCTCACAATGCGCAACAAAATCTGTCGGTCAGTAGGTAAAGAACTAGTACATATCGCACCAAGAAGTGAATCAGGAGTAAGATAGGGAAAGATGGGGTGGACAACTCTCGGAATATAAATGATACTAGAAATAACGTCTGGAGTAATCTTAACTACCTGAGCCCTAAGAAAAATCCTAAGTGAAGTACCACTAACATCATGGATGTTAGCATAGAACTCCTTAACTAACAAGGAAAGAGGAGGTGTCAACTCAACAAGAAGAGGTTCCCAACCCCGAGAAGAGAAAATGGCACCGAGGTCGGGAGACAGATCAGACATAATGACCTCGCACTCGAAAAGGATGGGGCGCTGAGAGAACTGTGACCTAAAAACATCTGAGCCACAGCAAAAATGAACATAGTTCGACTAAACGCATTTGAAGAAGTAGTAGTAGTAGAAAAATAAGTGCGTACTCTCTTGGGGGGCATCTGAAAGAATTGAAATCAATAACATCAATAAAACTTTGATATAAAACAAATGTAATCATGAAATGCATGGCATGCATGAATGTACGCAAAATGAGGCAAAGAGAATGACATGCAATGTGCTCTAGTGAATGTATGATGACATGTAATGATGTCTAGACATAAGTGACGTGAAGACATGACACGTGCCGTGTTTTCAAGACATAGTGACATGACGTCTCCATACGGTGTTACAATCAAACACCCCTAATGCAACTATCGAAACATCAACCCCTACATTCCAATGCACCACATTCAACATCCAACCTTAATCATCGAACAGCTAGGTCTCGACTAAGTTCATTCCAAACCAAAACACGACTCCAACCTAAAACCAGTCCAAAATCACCCAACCCAATGACCACATTCTAAACCACGACCAACACCATCACACTCAATGCACAATCAAACCCAAGTAACTCAAAGAACTTTAATATTCAATGAATACTTAAATCAAATTCCAAAGAAAGCCAAAAGGGCCCATAATCTGATTTTTGATGAAATACCTCGCACAAATGAACGATATTCTATGTAAATATGTACCTTATGAAGTATAATAAAAATAAATCCGAGTAAGAATGATCAAACAATGAAAAAATCCATCTAAATTGTGAAAATAGTGAAAGACCCAAGTTTTCTAAAATTACCTTCAAATGTGTATGATTTGATGAAATAGCAACTGCAATGTATGATACAAAGTGTTAATGAAGTAGGCAAATAACTGATTTTGAGTGGGTTTTGGAAATTTTAGGGAAATCAAGTGATATAATGAGGAAAAATGCGAAAAACCTTGAAATGAAGCATTTTAGTTCAGAAATACAGGTTGTTGCTCAAGCCACGATCCGGTGAGGCAGCTTTTGTTGTCGTCGTTCAAGCGTGTTCTATCGATAAGTTGGTGATACGGAAAATGTCATAAATAGCACTAAAAAAATCAAAAACTCTGAAAATAGCACTTTTAAAAAAAACGAAATTAAGGTAAATCCCGCTCCCGACACTTTGACAATTCAAAGAATGTAATCACAAGTCCAACAATATCAAAAAGACTTTTGCACATAAGCACTTAAGTTCAAGATGGAGTAAAGTGTATAAATGACTCAAGTGTGTAATGTGCCACTATTTTCTCGTGAAAATGACTCAAAACCTTAAATTTGTGAGAAAAGGACATGCAAAACATCACTGTTAAATAAATATGATCCCTATTGATGAAAGTCA
>CAIGRE010280103.1:0-10662 GCA_903798275.1 Fraxinus angustifolia subsp. syriaca
CGGCGCGGAGAGAAGCCCCTTCCATGCCGTCGAGCAACATGAAATAGGGTGGAGACGGGAGGGAGGGGGAGGAGGAGGAAGAAGTTAGAAGTCACCGTCGGGGGGAGAGAGAGAGTTATGTTGAAGGTGGGAAATTAGGTTTTTAAGTTGGGTTGGGTTGGGTTGGTGTGTAGGTGTATATAAATTAATTTTTATAATATTATTATTAATATTTAATTAAATATAAAAAATTAGTATCTATATTTAAAATATCTAATTTTTTAAAATTAAAATATAAAATCTGATTTTAGAATTTGGATATCCAAGGTAGGAAAATGAGTAAAAATCCAATCGAATCAAATGGCAGACCTCACAGGGTGTTCTAAGCCCAAAACACAAAATCCCAAGTGAACTTCTCGAAATACCAAATAGCGACTGACATGGGTCCAGCTCCATCTGATCCGCAAAACCCTCAAAACTACAAATTCCATTAATTAGCCCTCCGCCCTCGGACATTCTTGCGCCACCCTCTTGCACTTTCTGTTATTTCAACAAAACTTACTCTTCAACTCTCGTCAATCCCATCACCAAATTGTATTAAGCTTCGCTAGTATTCTGATATTGGACTTTTTCATGTAATCAGACGCTGCTAACCAATTATCGGCTTCAAATTTCTGGTGTGGAGATGCTGGATCTTTCTATGCGGACTCACTTTTGTTCTATAATCTGCTTGCGCAAACGGAAAAAATAACCCTTTACGTATACGCATCCCCACATATGTATGTGTATTATTATTGTTGTTATTTTTAACAATTTAAGCTCGACCCATTGTATAATCCAATGATTAGGACATGGATTTGTGTAGTTTCGTATACTGTAACATCAGTGACTTCAAGTTCTACTTCTTTTTATATTATGTTGGGCCTTGTTTTGGTCTTTAGGAGCTAAATATATTTGTTAGTTTAGAAAAAACCGATATTTCTAAGTTAGTGTTATTTTGGAAGAAAATTAAAAGTGGCGAAAATGAGCTTGAGTGCTGCTGAGGATGATTCAGAATCGGAAATCCATCTTCCTGCGGATATTGATTGGGAGATGCTTGATAAGTCCAAGTTTTTCTTCCTTGGGGCGGCGCTATTTTCCGGTGTTTCAGGCACACTTTACCCTATTGTGGTGTTGAAAACACGGCAGCAAGTTATGTTAAATGGGGTTTCTTGCCTAAAAATAGCAAGCTCAGTTTTCAGGAGCGAAGGACTTAGAGGATTCTACAGGGGTTTTGGGACTTCTCTTATGGGAACAATCCCAGCTCGTGCTCTGTACATGGGAGCACTCGAAGTAACCAAGAGTAATGTAGGCAATCTTACCACGGGACACCTAGGATTGTCCGAAGCCTCAGCATCAGCTGTTGCTAATGCTGCTGCAGGGCTAAGTGCAGCCATGGCTGCACAATTGGTTTGGACACCGATTGATGTTGTGAGCCAGAGACTGATGGTCCAAGGAGGTGGTTGTAATTCAACGGCAAGTGCTGTTGGCTTACAAAAATACAATGGTGGGATTGATGCTTTTAGAAAGATCATATACGCCGGTGGAGTGAGAGGATTGTATAGGGGATTTGGAATATCAATATTGACTTACGCGCCATCTAATGCTGTGTGGTGGGCATCATACTCTGTCGCGCATAGAGTGATTTGGGGCTGTGTTGGTTGTTATTTCTGTAAAAAGGACGCAAATGGCAATGGTGGTTATAGGCCAGACGGGAAGGCGATGGTGGTGGTTCAGGGACTCAGCGCTTCAATGGCTAGTGGTGTATCGGCTTTGGTAACAATGCCCCTCGATACAATTAAGACAAGGTTGCAGGTTTTGGACGGGGAGGATGGTGCACGTGCCAAGCCACCAACAGTTTTACAAACTGGGAGGAACTTGTTGAAGGAAGGTGGATTGGGTGCCTGTTACAGAGGATTAGGTCCTAGATGGGCTTCAATGGCAATGTCTGCAACAACGATGATCACTACTTATGAGTTTCTCAAACGATTATCAACTAAGAATCAAGAAACTTTTGCTTCATGAGTTCTATTAACATTGAGCAAAGGATGAGTAGAGCAGGTAGAGCAAACATTGTGTATTTCCATACCTTGTACGAGTAGCTTATCTATACTTGTCCTTGTTGGCATGCTTAATTGTAAAACTTTGTAAGTTTGTATAAATGTAGGAATGCTTGTTAACTTTTGGCCTCTGGTTAAATCCATTGTTACCCTTATATATGTAGATTTTATGTTCTTTCAACAATTCAATCTTATATGCAAAGTCCCAAAATGCAGAACAGAATTGCCTCTAATGCAAGATCTCATTTAATGTGTAACTGGGATATTAAATCAGCCATTGTAAGAAATCTGTGCTTGTTTAGTCTGACTGTCGTTTTAAATTCCGATGCCAGCTATCCCAGCCTTGAATTTGTAGATTCAACCTATTCTTGGCATCTTCTGAGCATTTTATGAGAATCTTCAGAAAAACAGATCTGGGTGGCTACGTGCTGAAAGGAATACAATTTCCACGGTTTTGTCTACGGTAATCTGCATCCGGGTACTAAGGTAGGGTGTGGGTTGATCACTACTAGTCGACCACAATGGTTTTTTAGCTAATGAAATAGAAGAAACACAGGCCAGTTGCCCCGGGTTTCTGCCCAGAAACCCATCCTCTGTTCCGATTACCAGATGCAACTCATCTACATGAAAACAGTCAATCATACATTAACGAATTTGTTCCCGGGTGTACATACATCAAAACTATGGGAGCTGGCCAAGCACTGGCCTTAATTCAGTTGAAGAGACAATATTTCTAGTGTTTGTAGAGAGGTCATTGACAGACCTTCCGCGTACACATGCATGTCCCTAATGCATTTGAGTCAAAACCCTTAAGAGTAAATAACTCTTTCAACCCATCTAGAAAAGTAGACAAGATATTTATAAAGCTCCTTTTTATTAATATATGTTATCTCAAGGATCCGACAGAAACATAGTCGGAAAATATCATTACAGAATTGGTAAGTGGCCTAACAAATCGAATTAAGAAGTTGACAGTTTACTTTCCAGAAGGTAATGAAACTGATATTTTTAGGCCAGTGAATATCAAACCTGCGAGCAGCTCAAAACTATCCAAAATTGTTGACACGTGAGAACATCACTTTTTATCAGCCAATGGGGGAGGAATAATACTATACATAAGCAGCATTGCTGATGATCAGCATTTAAACCATGTTTGGTCCACATTCTTACAAAAATTGATTTTTTTCAAAACTTATTTTTAACCACACATTTTTCAATAAAATAATATTACACGTAAGTCCAAACATTTTCCTTATTTTTTAACCACACATTTTCCATCAAATCACTATTTAATATGCATTCTCCACTCAATAATATGCATCAAACAGGGTTTTAATGAATTAAAACATCTCCCAATTTTATAGTAGAATGCAATTATCTCACGATATACATACTGTCGTTTATAAGTAGTGCTTACCAGTAGCATAACTCAACAGGAAGCGAAGTGTCAAAAATGTACTGGAGGTTAGCAAGTTTGAAACAGCCACAAGTCTCTTACACAGTGTCCAATGAGCAAACAAAGAGGTACAATAACTCATCCTCAATTTACATAGAAGCATATATATCCTGCCCCTCTTTCTAGTTTAATCATCAGACAGCCTTCAAGATATTCTTTGTTGCCTTTTTTGCGGGCACCGAAGATGAGAGCAAACACTAGAGGAGTTCGAGCACTAACCTCGAGCTAGATATTTCATATTTACAAGGCTCAACTTTTAGCAATATCAGTTTCTTTTTCATGAGAGAGAGAGATAGAAATGGGGTTGGAATAGGACGTGATGGACATTTAGAAATTAGATGGGAATGATTTTTCCCATAAAACACAATAGAATGAATAGGATAGATAAGGCAGTAATAGAATACTTGGAATTTCAGTACCTACCAAAATCATGGATACAGACAAGATCATTTATATTCCAAATTGAATCGGAAAGCATAGTCCAATAATTTCACACGAATAACCAGTTCAAATTTTCTGTTTATTGCAAACTCTATGGATGAGCTGCCGAAATAACAAAGCCAAGGATGAAGTCCCTGTTATTCAAATTCGAAGACACGAGTCCTACAAAAGCAATAAATATAGCCAAGGATGAACTGCCGATTTTCCATCAGAGTGCAAACTCAAGTTGCAGTGCTGATTGGTTCACATTTATCAATAAATAACTGAAGCCTCTCATTAGGTGGTCGGAAAACATCGTGCTTGTTGAGGATGCTTGAGACATCAGAGTTAGCAGGTGAGGCACCCCAACTGCTGCTTTCTGAGTTCTGAATATCAGCCTCTGATATGTCTTCTCTGAACTGTTGTTCAGAGAGGTTTTTCTGAAAAGTCTGGGGCGAAGGCCTCAATTTTTGTGTATTCTTTGTGTTTAAAAAGCGCCCTCCAGAACTCCTAGCCCTCTTTAATGCATGAAGATGTCGAGACTCGTGAAGATATGGCTACAACAGGGAAAGACGAATCAATTAAAAGCACAGAAACATGTAATTTTATGTAGAGCAATAAAATGAAGATCAAAAGTTACAATTACCTTTCTTGATTTGGCCAGCTTATTCTGAGCCTCAAGCTTGGCTCGGATTTGTCGACGTCTAAGGATGGCATGGTGTTGTTTTGCATTGACATAAATGGGCATGCCTTCTGTACAATCAAGAGGAAGAGCAACTCTTGCAGATGTGATCCCCACCATGTGAGGATGTAGCTGATAAAATTCCAAATACTTCCAATTAAACTTCATGGTGAGATATGTAATATGTCTCATAAGAGGAAATAACTTTTTAGACAGACAGTACTTACAACAGCATTTGGGCTATAAGCAACCACGAGCTGGCCGAAGTAAGATTCAGACAAAGGAAAGGATATGTGAGCCTGCAAGAAACTAATGTTAGATGAAACTTTTAATAATTGAGAATCAGCTTTCTTTCTCATGAAAGGTAGAATGTTCGATACAAATGGTGACAGGTCAGAGCTAACCATTGACTGATTTTGATCTGATTGAACTTGATGAGCGATCTGATCAGCATTTCCATACAGAAGAGATGGATAGATGAAACCCTCCCCTTTCATCTTGTGAGGTTCATGGCAATCTAGGTGCAAGAACATGCAAGATAACATAGGGTAAGCCATAGACAATCATACATCAGTACCGTGCAAAGCTCAATATTCCAACTTGTTTTAAGATAGAGATTTTCCATGTTCTAGCATGATACGAGTATTTTTGAGTTGGTGGAGCCAGCGCATGGTAATTGAAAACAACACAAGACATGGGGAGTGGCGTGCCATATCAAGAACATACATATATCAAAGGAAGATGCTAGATTAATGGCATAACTTTTGAGGCCTCTAATTTTGCTACAAACACAAAGAAGCATGTTATAATAGCAAATCTCATTCGTAGAAACAAAAAACTGTGGAAAAAATGAAGGATAACACTAATTTTCCTCCATAACATGAGGGTGGATATGGATGTATTAGCATTCTTTGCAGTTTAAAGGACCCACACTGGACGAAGGTCGTGCAAGGCACAATAGTTTCCATTTTGTAAGCCCATAAAATCCAAATAAGGGGGTCGTAATAAATAATAAATTCACTTTTTTCCTTCTCTTCGTAGATAAACCATAAACTGGGATACAGCATCAATTTGATCACAAGCATTACCTGCCTGACATGCAATATTTTGCATGTAAGGCTTGGCTCTTTCCACAGCAGAAGCTTCATAATGAGATTGACCAATAGAAAGAGTTGAGAAGGAACCCTGTTTATGGAACTGAGACTCAGACTTCTTCACATCGAAATAATATTCATCTGCAGATTCCATCTCCTTGGAAAGCATATACTGTTGCTGTCTGGTGGAGCGACACAGAGATGAGCGACTGCCAAAAGAAGTCGCCAGTGAATCAGCGGTTGTTTGATCTCGGTCTTTAATGGATAAGTTTGTCATCTTATCAACAAATTGGGGAGTTTTTCCTGATTATAAAATTGCCCGACTGAACAGTAACACATAAATCAAATTAAAGTGAAATATAACAAATTTACTATAACAATTGAAGAGCACAAGTAGTCTATCGAATAACTATAAAATTCACTGCACTTAACTCATTAAGGCACGCAGAAAGAGGCAAAAAGATAAAATAGGAAAGAGTGGAAATCCTAACTCTAGGAAGCACAGCAAATCCATAGTTTCCAGTATAACAAACGGAGCAATTAATTAAGGTAAAATTTCGTCCAGTTACAGTCCCAATATTCAACCTGAGGCGAAAGCCCGAAGGCTTAACAGTGGCCTGACATCTCACCCAAGGTTATTGAAACTTAACCATCTCAATCAGGTATATACTCTTACTTGAATTATTCATATTCCTAAATCTCTTTCTCCACGTTTGTTACACACCATTGGAATGATGGGCAATGAACAAAATTTGGCTTATTTCTAATTTAATAGGGTACAGGACTACCCAATCCTTCCTAACTAACATGTCATTAATGTATCCAGCAGAGATATTGCAATCAAAATTGGAACATACAATACTTATACTGCTGTAACCTGATCAAAATCGAACTTTGGCAGATTGATCAGAAGCAGCCAAAAAAAAAAACTTGTGTATGGATATCTAGTGCAGTATATATTGCATTGTGTGTGTGTGTGTGTGTGAGAGAGAGAGAGACCTGTAGAGGAGGAATGGTGCTGCTAAGAGAGAGGGGCATCCCCTTTGTTCTTGAACAAAAGCCATGGCTCTAATCCTTTAACTTAATGACATAATAGTAAAAATAATGAACCGTCAACACCACCCAATATACTTTATATTTCCATCTCCATCTCCACCACCACCAACTTCTTTTGTTCTCTTTTGGGTTTATATTGAATAAAGAAATCTTGTTTTGGATATTTTCCCTCAGATCCCACTAATAATTAAGATTAGGAGAAGTTTAAAGACTCTTGAACTGAACCCACAAATGATTAAGAAGAATAATTCAAGATTATCAAGTATTATTGCCCTGTGATGTCCCTTTTCTATCTTCTCATTTTTATCTGCAAAAAACAGTTGACAGAAAGGGTTGCACTAAGCCACCTCTCCCTAAACAAAAGACTTTATTCCGTGTACAATATGAAATGGACAAAAAATTAAGAAATGAGAAACAAGAATACAAATTAGTTGTTTTTGATCTGTCAGCTTTAAGGAGGAAATATAGAATAAAAAATTACTGAAATTGACATCTTCTGGTAAAGAAGACTTATCCACTGCTCTTTGAACTTTATTTTGCCTTTTTCTTGTCAAAAATCATAGGATTAAACAAGTATGAATTAGCCAAACACTTAGTTTCAGCTTTAAAAAGAACTGAAAGAAAGTAAACCTCGTCGATTTTTAAAGCATTTGTAAAGCAAAACGATTTCTATTATTACATCACATCACACCACTTTCGTTTGTATTATAACACAAGATTCTCTTTTACAACATTATCATTATTCAATAACTATTGAAAATGAATTAAATTAAACAAAGTTGATAATTGTTTAACTTGATCTTATCAAGTAGATAGAAAAAAATCTTGTTCCTATCATCTTTATTTATTCTCCATCTCTGCTGGATCAAACATGGTAAACGATAAATTTAATTAGAAGGTCATTGGTGCCCTTAAATATACATTATTGAAGCATTTTTAATCAAAAAATGCTGTACCGATTGCGCTAACGACGATGAAATTATGGTTTAGATGTCACGCTGAAGTTTAACGGAATGATTAACATCATCATCAAACTGTTCTGTTAGCTTCAAGGCATCATTTGACGTTAATATCAGATATTAATGACTTAAATATCTTTTTTTCTAAAGCTTAATAAAGGGTTTATCTCAAGTTATAATGTTCGTGCCATTTCATGTTGGTTCATGCAACATTGGCTAATAGCCACTTGAATGTAGAAATTGAGATTTTAATCAAACTAGTGTCCCAAAATTAATCTGATGGACTATGTGGTGACATATTATATAAGTGGACGTCGTTAATTACATATTCCGCACATTGTATTATACAGTAGAGAACAATTTCAAGAAAATAATTCAAAATCATTTTTGATGCCATATACAACATTGTTTAACAATGTTTACCAGATTGACTGGCTAGTTCAACCAGAGAACCAAGAAACAGGTCCAAAAACCCGTCCGATCATAGGCTAAAAATAAAAAATTTAAAACATATTAGAATAACTTGAGAATTGGCTGGATTAACCGAAAACCCACTGGTTGACACAATTTTTTTTAAAAATTTATCCATTACTGTGATTAAAGGATACATGTACATTTTTTGTATAAATGGATGGTGACGAGACTTGTAACTGGATGTTTACCTATAAATCATGTTAACCGTCTCATCTAGAAGCTTGTTGTTTAGTATTAAGGCATCTGATAAAACTATCAGTTTGGAGGCCGGAGAATCGCAGCACCAGTTGCCAGAGGAGTGCCAATATTACCTTGATTGGGGCAGGACATGATGTGTAATTGGATGCTGTCCATTCTTTCCATTGCTGCAACGAGTGTTTCCTTAATATCAGCATTATCACAACAGTGAATTAAACCTTCTGAGTCGACTGTTGAAGGTACCAGAATCTTTCCCTGTAACCTTGACATCACAACCAGGTTCCCAGTTCTACTGGCTTGCTCGAGTAACAGGCTGAGCCCAGCACGCTCGGCAGCTGTCCCCTTGCTCACTGAGTAAATGCAGATGAAACCCTGCAGCAAGAAATTAACCAATTCATGGAACAAGTTTTGCTTTTGTATTGTATCAGAAAATTAAATGGTCCGTTAAGGACCTAGTTGCTTTATATTTTTCTAGTAGTTGGGGTTAAATTTATTGGAAACAAGAATTAGTTTGTTGTTTTCGTGGATGGTATAGGGCGGTTGGGACCTAATTATACTGTACAATTATCCTCTTTGACTGTAGATCAATTGTAGCCGCAACTTTTCCAGGGATATATTCTGGGCATTATATACATGTATCATTAAATCGCCCAGATAAAGGTACTGTGAAAATTACCTCGTCTGTTTGTCTGATATCCATACCATATCTGGTTTCTCCTGATTGAGGAAACAGTTCTAGTGTTTCCTCTGCAACACCTGGAAGAAACCAAAGTCTTATACCTTGTACAATGTTTACAGCAGCATTTGAGTTTTGTTGTTTACCCCAAGTTAGCTCTTTGCTTGTCACATTATTTATCGTCTTCAAAAGGAAAAAGAACTCTCAGAAAATTTTAAAAATTTCTGATCATTTAAGCTAAATGAAAGAGAATCAATGTATATAAGAATGATACCGAGGTGATAATTTGTTCTGATTGAATGTTAACAAATACAAGAGGAATTCCTGAAGAAACTGCCGCAGAAAACCAGGCCATGGCTCGGACAGTGGGGAATTCAATTCCACGCTCGTTTGCCAGAGGCATGAAAAGAACAGAACTAACAACTGTACATAAGTTATCTGGGAGATTGGTGCCCACCTTCTTCTTCCAATCATATTTCATTGCCTTCTGGTGAAATCCCTTGAAGTCTAGATTCACTACTTTCCTGCTCATTTCTGAGAGACCAAAATATAAGTACTTGTCACTCACATTTCTGCTCAAGTTTCTGATTCTTTAAGCTAATTGTAATACATAGACCATAGTATGCTTAGACCAAAATTTGCAGTATCAAATACACTGGCGGCAATGTTAGCGGGTTCAGCTTGGCGGAGAAGCCGCTCAATGGCCTTTCTGTCGGAGTAGTGGCCAAGCTTCCGCATCAGTTGTGTTAAAAGGGATAAATCCCACATCGAGCAAAAATGAAAATATAGACTAACGTGTAAACGATTGAACTCCTTCTCTTAACGAAGATTAACCTTTTAAAATGGAATTTCAAGTCGTATCAACACCATCAAGCTCCAATGAGTAATCCGATTCAATTAAGATTCAAAAATAATGAGCGCACGAATTTCAAGATTGATTTGTTCAAACGAGTCGTCATCTTATGAGAGCATGTTAAGATATAAATCTCATATTGAATAAAGATAAAAACATAAATCAACATATAAGGTATTAGACTACTCTTCTTAATAAAATTGATCTTTTAAGGCGCAAAGCTCACCCTGTCCTTGGTGACAACAAGAACTTGGGAAGATTTCATAAATAAGATATTTAGTTTTATCAATTTCAAATTTAAGAGATTATATTTAACATTCAAATTTCAGAGTTTTTTAAATTTTATTTATAAATTAATTTATTAAACATATATTTTATTAATTAAAAATATTAAGGTCGTAATTCCATATAATTTGGTCACAAATTCTATATAATTGGTTACAAATCGCAATTTTTATGGGATTAATCTATATGTACCAAAACTTCTACATAATCTTTTACCTAAGGGCCAAGTGGCGGCCCTATATTGGAGGGGTGCCGGTGGGCCAGACACTCCCTCCAATAGGGGGCCGCCACTTGATCCTTAGGTAAAAAATTATGTAGAAGTTTTGGTCCATATAGATTAATCCTTATTTTTTAAACAATGGTGGGGCCCGTCATTGTGTCTGTTCTTGTGCAAACAACATTTTTGTTTATTTATGTATCATGCTCTATAT
>CAIGRE010280137.1:0-15510 GCA_903798275.1 Fraxinus angustifolia subsp. syriaca
ATAATTTATTTTCCTCAAAAATATAGAAAATTTAGAAAGTTGGAAAATATTTTCCCAAAAAAATTTCGCCAATCAAATACTACAAAAGTTGGAAAATGGAAAATATTTTCCATTTTTCATGAAATTCACGACGTATCAAACGGACCCTAAGTATAAAGTTGAATGTTTATGGTGAAACAAAATTGATGGCGAGACACTGTATATAAAGTTGCGTGGTGCATTTAACCCATTAATCTGACACACGGATGATGATTAGAAAAATTGACAAATAAAATCATATCGCAATCCAGGTTTGGTCTAATCAATTATCAATTTAATCATTGCATTAAAATATTACTGAATTTCACTCTCACTGCCATCAATTCTATTACTAATGGTGCCACGCCGCACACGAATTGTACGCGTATAAATTTATCTATACATAACTCGAATTTGTTCCGGGTTTTGTTGCTTTCATTATCAAAGATTATAATTTGGTATAAAATTCACAGAGAACAGCGAAGGTAAGCTAATTCAACTTTTATTTTTTTTACTGGAGTTTCTTGGAATTTATTTTTGATTAAAGATTGGATATTTTCTATACGAATTAATGATTATGAAAGCCATTAAACCCTACTCAGATATGAAATTTAATTATTAATATTGTTAAAACCAGCGTTGATTGAGCTGCTTCCTGTGTATCCAGTTTACCCACAAAAATAGCAACAGCCTGTTCTTTTCTGTTTATGATCTTTCTTTAGGGTTATAAATGGCTGAAATGACTAATATGATCTGTTATATTTTCTCTATTTATTATTTTAACTGAATATTGATGATCAGTACTGAAATATGCTAAAATTCCTTAATAATCCAGGAGATTCTGGAATTCCTACAAAGTTGATTTCGTGCCAAATTAATATTTTAGGGGTGTAATCTGTTATTCAATATAATTGGACAGGTAAATTGATGAATCCAATTGATATTGATCTTGAAGAACACGGCAATGACCAGCCACCTCCAAGTTCAGTGGGAGGGGGTCAAGAATCAATGCATCCAAGAGGACAAGATGGGCAAACTGAACAGTTCCAGGTAGCCAGGAGAAAAGGAAGGTTAACCACAAAGGTATGAAATTGCTTCATTTACTTCCTTCAAGGGTATGGATAGATTTAAAAGCTGAAATGAAACGAGGCATGGCGGGACAATATGAACGGTGTTTGCAAATTTTGTGAGTTGGACCATGAGGCCTTCAATGCTAAGTCAAGAGAGGTGCAAAAATTCTTTATTTGTCCACCACCATTGAAGAATACTTAAGCAATAACGTTTCGGAAGCAATTCTGTTACATAATGA
This sequence comes from Fraxinus angustifolia subsp. syriaca, assembly GCA_903798275.1. NCBI lineage: Eukaryota > Viridiplantae > Streptophyta > Magnoliopsida > Lamiales > Oleaceae > Fraxinus > Fraxinus angustifolia. The sequence continues at coordinate 1,328 of CAIGRE010280137.1, forward strand.
TCATTAAGTGTACAGTAATCAATTGACTGTTGAACGTGCATGAATAGGGACTTTTTTTTACCTTGGTTCATTTGCTTTTTCTTTAACAGGATAACCAAATACTTTAACCTCTTGGTTTTCCGAAATGTAAGCTGTTTCTGAGCTACAGTGCTACTAAGTATTATAGAGTCGCCAGTATAAACATTCCCCCCACCCAAATCAAAAGGGAAATGAGGAAGGTATAAAGAACAACACGAGGAAATAAATAAAAAGAATAACACCAGTTTTTGAGTTTGTGCTGATACCTCAAACTGAGAACTGATCTGAGTATGTGTTTACTTGCAGTTTTCTTTGGTGAATCTTTCCAGCACCCTACTACTAGCATACCAGAGTTTTGGTGTGGTATATGGAGATTTGAGCACATCACCTCTCTATGTTTATAAAAGTATATTCATTGGGAAGTTGCAAAATCATCAAAATCCTGATGCAATATTTGGTGCGTTTTCATTGATTTTCTGGACGCTGACACTGATTCCTTTGCTCAAATATGTATTTCTTGTACTGAGTGCTGATGACAATGGTGAAGGTATGCTAAGTGCACTGTACTTTGAAATATTAACTGAATACCCCGTGGCTTCTGATAACATCAGACCAACTATTTATGCAGGTGGCACATTTTCTCTTTACTCCTTGCTTTGTAGACATGCAAAACTCAGTTTACTTCCCAATCAACAAGCAGCAGATGAAGAGCTCTCAGCTTACAAATACGGTCCCTCAGGACAGTCTTCATCATCTTTAGCACTGAAGAGATATCTAGAAAAGCACAAAAAGTCTCGGATATTTCTACTTCTTGTAGTTTTATTGGGGGCTGGCATGGTAATAGGTGATGGTGTACTCACTCCAGCAATTTCAGGTACGATAATGCTAATTATTAATGTCTTTGAAGTGGTATTAGATAAAAGACAAATATACCTGTTATTAACTACTTTTCATCGTGGTATTATAAGGACTACTATCTTCCAGAATTATTTCTCCCCATTTGTACTTTCTGAAATTCTGTACAGCAAATATTTCACTTCATGGCACTTTTATTTTAGCATGAGTAACATTCCAGTTACTCGTGCAATTATTTTAACATTTTCTGACCTCTGCGTTATTTATAAATTAGCAAGACCATTCATTTGTCTGTCATTCAACTTTCATCACCAATAATGTCTAAGGTGAAAATTCTGGTTAAATGTCCCATGATTGACGTTATAATCCACTGTACATAAATCACCACATTGATTGCAAATATGAGTAAATATTTTTGCATACTTCAGCTTTGATTATTTATTATTTAAAACACAAGCAAAACTTGAACTGTAGGTCATGTAATCCTAAGTTGCATCGTGCATGTTTGTTTCTATCTCAGATCCTTCTGATTTTTAACCCTCATTCATATACTTGCTTTTCTGAGTGATCTCGGTCTGAGCATCTGTATTAGAGTTGTTTTCAATCAGCGTCTTTTTTTCATTGCAGTTCTGTCATCAATATCAGGGCTTCAAGCCGCTGAGAAAAGGTTGAATCGGGGTATGCATTGTTCTCTGTTTTTCGTTAATTATTATTTGAAATGAGTTGCATTCGCTTTTATACCATCACAGGATTGCACTCCACTGCATAAAATTATACTTCTGATCATCAAAACAATCTTCCATCTGTAGGTGAGGTCCTATTGCTCGCTTGCGTTATATTGATTGGCCTATTTGCTCTGCAACATTTTGGTACCCATAAGGTTGCTTTCTTGTTTGCACCAGTCGTTATTCTATGGTTGATATCAATTTTTGCCATTGGGCTGTATAACACAATATACTGGAATCCAAAAATTGTCTTTGGTCTTTCTCCACATTATATCATTAAATTCTTTAGTGATACTGGCAAAGATGGATGGATTTCACTTGGCGGGGTTCTTCTTTCCATAACAGGTAAGTAAAATCTTGTCCTGATGCTTCCCTACTGAATAAAAGAAAATTGAACTTTTTTACTATATCACCCAGAAAATCAATTTAATCAATGTACTGGGTTAAGACTTGGTCTTTCTTGTAACAGTTATATCAATGAAATGAGAAACCTCAAGTTTTTTACTAATAGCTACAATTTCTATGATTACAGGTACTGAAGCCATGTTCGCTGATCTTGGCCATTTCACCGCCTGCTCAATAAGGGTAGGTCCATCCAAATGTACCAATAGCAAACATCTAGTTGAGAATGTGATTAATGAGAATCCACAAGTTTAGTTTTACTCCAAGTTAAGGGTTCTATCATATATTCCTTTTCCTACTAGGCATTAGATTCTAAATTACTTTGGGGAGCCTATGGGTGGAAAAATTTGTTTATTATTGCAGTTGGCTAGATCAACTAAGCACATACTATTTGTTTATCACTTGACATTATATTATGTGAATTACCAGTAACACTTGAGCTCTATCATAATCTGCATATTTTCTGATGTGCAGCTTGCATTTGCATTTGTTGTATATCCTTGTTTGGTAGTGCAATATATGGGCCAGGCTGCTTATCTGTCAAAAAATATTTCTTCAATTCCAAACAGTTTCTATGCCTCAATTCCTGGTTAGTTTTGTTGCTATCCTATTCGATATCCTTATAGATAATATATTTTTTCGTGGAATCAAAATTAGTTATATTCTGCTGGTAATATTTCACTGTCCTGCAGGTAGTGTATTTTGGCCTGTCTTTGTTATTGCCACCCTAGCTGCCATCGTTGGCAGTCAGGCTATTATTACCGCTACCTTCTCTATTGTTAAGCAATGCCATAATCTTGGTTGCTTTCCACGGGTTAAGGTTGTTCACACGTCAAAACATATCTATGGACAGATCTATATACCAGAGATAAACTGGATCCTCATGATTCTTACTCTTGCTATCGCTGTTGGTTTCCAGGACACAACAATGATAGGGAATGCATATGGTAAGCCAATAATATCAAATTGTAACTTCCATCTCTGTTTCATAATTTTCTTTGAAGACTGTTGACTATATTATGCTTCTGTGCTGCTTATGACGATATTTCAGAACATAACAAATTTAATGAAACCTTACATATATTATTCCTGCATTCATAACTATATGCTGAATCATATCTTTAACTTCGCATTGATATTTCTATTATCGTTGACTCGATGCTGATATTCCTCTAATCCTACTTTCTAACACGTCATGTGCAAAGATATTAATATGCTTTGTGCATCCATGGTCTAGGACTGTAAGGACTATTAAAGTTTGTGTGATCTTTAATGAACTGGAATTTGTTTTTAAAGGAAATTAGTTGAATTAAAAGTGTTTTTTACGGGCTGAACTTGCTAGAAATTGAGGAAAGAATCCATAAGGTACCCCTAAATCCCTTGGTATCACCCCCAAGGACTTGAATTGCATCAAGCAACTTAATACAAAACTAGAATTTGTACAAGTACTTCTCCCTGATCGTAACTTGGACGCCTAGAATGCTTTAAATAGGCACAGTGAATTCCCAAATCTCTTAGGATTCCAGGTTCTGATTTGGAAACCAAATAAATTGCCTACCTAACTTGATAGTAACGACCTGATACTAAGAAAGACAATACTTAACCCTTAACTAAAGAAACTATTTTAGAAATATGTAGGTTTCTAAAAATTACCAAAATATCCCTCACTTAAAGGCTAAAAATACTTCACAAAACCAAAATCTATAACCAACATGCTAAGTGGCATGTTTATTTTATTACACTCTTTAAATTTCCAACACTTGAAGGACACTTTGCCATGGGAACGCACCTTACTCATTTTCATATTCTTTATATCTCTACCACAAAAGGAGGATGTCCTTGACACGTCAAGGACACATAACGTCCCATTTTTTAATTTTTGGAAAATAAAGTTTGGTAAGTTTTTAATTATTAAAACATTTGTGTAAAAAAGTTGAGAAATTCTATGAACATGTCAAATTTTTCAGGTACCTACGATTCTACTATATGCATTTTTCTTTCTTCTAGCAGTAGTAAAATATTGTTTAAACGACGTTGTCTTGGTATAACAAATATCTACTTGACTACTTCTCTAATTCAAAATATTTCAGCTTCAAAAATTAATGCTAAAATGTATTGATTTTATTGAAAAATTAAAAAGTATTAAAATGAAGATATAATATATAATATAATAAAAAATGTGATTTGATGTGTCGCCAAAATGTCCGAGATCTACTTTTTCGAGAAATCACGTGTGTATGCTGTGTTTGTGTCATGTGTCCGTATCTGTATTTGTGCTTCTTAGACAACTGGCTTATAGATTTTTTCCCCCTGAAAATCTGCTTTGCTTTTTGAGAATCTGATGCGTGCTTATCAATTATGGACACACATGCATAATGTTTACTGTGTGTTTTGGTCCTGTATGCTGTGGGCTTAGCATAGGTATTTTTTTTATTTATACCCTCTCCCACCTCCATGCCCCCAAGTCCAACACAACCAAAATCCAGAAGTTGAGGAAGGGATTTCTCTCTCTCTCTCTCACACTTGTGATTGTAGTGTGGGGATAAGGAAGACACCTTGTTCTACGAAAAGCAAAAGGAAAGAAAAGAATTGCGAAGTTTAAATGCTAGTTGAGCATTTTCAAAGTATTGGGGGAAAAGAAAATACCCTGGCATCTTGTTTTTGCTCCGAACAATCTAACCTGGAAACTGCCTTCTGTGATGACTTCTTGCCCTGAGTTTTTTGGTGCAGCAAAGTACATTTATTTTCCCATTTGTGTTTTGTATTTTGTGATGACTTCCTCTATATTGATTTTTTCTTATATTGGAGCTTCTGTTTGGCAGGCCTTGCTTGCATGTCCGTTATGTTTATTACCACATTTCTAATGGCACTTGTCACGGTCTTTGTCTGGCAAAGAAGTGTCGTACTTGCTGCTGCATTCCTCCTTTTCTTTTGGTTCATTGAAGCCGTTTACCTATCAGCTGCATTCATAAAAGTTCCTCAGGGAGGATGGGTATCGCTTGTGCTATCCATGATCTTTTTGTTAGTCATGTTTGTCTGGCACTACGGAACTTGCAGGAAGTACAATTTTGATCTGCACAATAAAGTTCCACTAAAATGGATCCTTGGTTTGGGCCCTAGCCTTGGTATTGTCCGTGTGCCTGGTGTAGGTCTCATATACTCAGAATTGGCAACAGGAGTACCAGCTATATTCTCACACTTCGTAACAAACCTCCCTGCTTTTCACAATGTTTTGGTGTTTGTTTGTGTAAAATATGTTCCAGTGCCCTATGTCTCACCTGAGGAGCGCTTCCTCATTGGCCGCATATGCCCCAGACCCTATCGCATGTATCGGTGCATTGTGCGGTATGGGTACAAGGACATACAGCGAGATGATGGGAACTTTGAGGACCAACTCATTCAAAGTTTAGCAGAGTTTATCCAATTGGAAGCTGTAGAACCTCAGTCCTCAGGCTCCGACACTGCATCATATGATGGGAGGATGGCAGTCATAAGCACCAGAACTATTCAATCCAGTTCAAGTTTAATAGTATCTGAGCATAATGATTTGGGTTCAAGTGATCCCATCCAGAGCAGCAAATCATTAACCCTACAAAGCTTAAGATCGGCTTATGAAGATGAGAACCCACAGAGGAGGCGTCAAGTGAGGTTCCAGCTGCGCCAGAGCCCTGGAATGGATCCCTCCGTAAGGGAAGAACTATTGGACTTGATCCAGGCGAAGGAGGCAGGTGTTGCATATATAATGGGGCACTCATATGTGAAAGCAAGACGGTCTTCCTCTTTCTTGAAAAAGCTTGTCATTGATATTGGTTATTCATTCCTCCGAAAGAATTGCCGAGGTCCGGCTGTGGCACTTCATATTCCTCACATTAGCCTCATTGAAGTAGGAATGATATATTATGTGTAGAGGTTACTATTCCATGTTGAGAAACTCTGTCGGGGTGCAATGCGAATTGACCTTTTGTACAAGTTGATAAGCTTATGATTTTGAGTAGGTTCTAGCCGTGCAAGTAACAAAGAAGCTGTTATAAGTTTTTCCGTTGCGCTCCTTATATGTATATACAGAGCTCTTATTTTAAAGTCACTAATTGGAGGTTACTATCCCTTTTATCACAGCGTGTGTAAAATGATTCCGTATGTAGAAATTTGGTACGAGCTTGAACGGCTTTGCTTCTCAGAAATCTTTTTGTTTTTCATTGCGAGACAATTTGAGAAGCTACAGGTGGCGTCGGGTGTCCAAATTTCCAGTAATATACGACTGGCCAAGTCTCAGAATTCTATTGCTCCAACTTTTTATGTATTTTCTCATATAGTTATTTTAGTTCTCTCTCACTTTTATATGATGTGTAAAGAAGATTGATTACTGTTCAAATGCGTCAAAGAAGACGATGAGAGTTGATTTCGATTAATTTTAAAAACATGTTATTTTATTTCCTTATTTTAAAAAGAATCGTACATTGGATTCCTTGTGACCAATAAATGAACTAAGAATTTTTCAGATGATGCTCCCATCTTGAATCGTTGCACTTCTTAATATTATAACTATCCCTTCTGTGATGATATATCCACTTTCTTCATTGTTTGCCTCCTGCACATTATCCCTGTTTATGATCTGCATAACATGAATTAAAGTGAGTCTAATTTCAACATTTTTTTCCTTTACGAAATAACGAATTGATATTCAATAACGAGAATTTTGATTGAATGATTGCATGTACCTGAACATTTTGGCCAATCCTTGCATTTTTGTCAATTATAGCTTTTCTTATGTGTGAACCTTCTCCTATTCCAACAGGAATGCAGAGGCCTCTCTCTTCCCCGGCACCATTCTGGACATTGTTCGTCTGTTAGATAGTTACATTCGAGAAACAGGATATTCAGGACAAAAGGTGCCTAGTTCAATTCAGTCTTCCTGATGATCTGTTAAAATTTCAGAAGAAAAAACTGTGCGCTTCTTACTTGATAGGTATCGGAACCCATAATGACTGAATCCTCGATAATGGCTCCCTCACCAACTCTTGTTCTCATTCCTAAGACCGAGCCATCTACCGTGCATTTCTGTTTGAAAGGAACACAAGCAACGACAGATCAAACACGTTTGCATATTTCGTTAGTGAATATGAATGAAAAATTTATATATGTTGGAATTCTGCTTCTTACGCTAAGAATGCAACCATCTCCAATGACAGAATCTGTAATAACAGCATCGGTTATTAAAGTTGGAGGCAGATTCCGAGGTAAAGTGTACACTGGAGAATCTATGGCGTGGAAGCTGTAAACAAAAGACGATGCATTCAGTAAAAGGATTTCTTTACATCTTTTTTGATATTTGAAGGTACTTGCCTGTACGCATTGTTTGTTTTTCTGGTGCTTTCCATGTTCGCACGGTAGTAAGCTCCTATGCTTCCAATGTCCTCCCAATAACCATCAAATCGATGAGCACAGATCTAGTTGTTGCATGAAAGGAAGATTTCCTTAGAATAAATTTTAAAAAAACAAAAAAAAATAGAAAATCGACAAGGTCTAGCGATAATCTGAAACACCAACCTTCATTCCTACGGAAATTGCACCTGGAATTACTTCACTGTTCAAGTCATTCGCGGAAGGAAAATATTCCGTCAGGAGCTGTCCCATGATATTTTTGTTAAAGACATAGATTCCCATGCTCGGGAAATTATGAAGAAGAACATCATCAAATTTGACCGAATTTTTTACCTGAAAATTCGAATACTATAAAGTATCTGTGTGATATGATACCAATTAAGAAAAAAAGGAAGGTAAGAGGTGACTTACTGACATGGATTTCAAAGAGCTAAAATCGATAACTTGGCTTTGAGCATTCACTTTGAAAATTCCAAATCCTAAATCTTCATCTCTTGAACTACTCAATACTGAGACAGTAATGTCCGCTTTGTTGCTCCGGTGGGCCTCTATAAGTTTCTGGTAGTCCATTTTATAAAGGTGGTAACCAGGAAGGACTAGAAACTCAACAACCGGATACTCCTCGAGCACCCACAAACACCTTCTTATAGCATCAGCAGTTCCCTAAATAATGTTGAAAACTTACACTGAAGTAAAAAATTCAAAAGAGTTTAATAAAGTTCATTCAACTGCAATGCTTATCATTTAACCTGAAACCAGTCCTGGTCTTCTGGACTCTGATATGCTGCAATAACTTCAACGAATCCCTCTTTCCCAAAGCATGCCCCCGCATAAGCTCTTGAAAGGTGAGAATTTAGAGAAGTAGAGTTAAATTGTGTTAGAGCGTAGATTTTGGTAATGCTGCTGTTGATGCAATTGCTGACAACTGCATCAATTAGTCTGTAATTTCCTGATATAGGAATGGCACCTTCTGCTCTTCGCTTTGTCAATGGATAGAGTCTTGAATGTGAACCATCTCCGAAAACAATTGCTGCAACACTCTGAGACGTAAAACATGTCAATACAATTATAAGATCAATCTATGAGTATCAACCTTTAAACTTATGAGATAACAAAATCTTGAACTTGAAAATTTATTACCTGGTTTGCCGGGGGAAACAGAAAAGTTGGGCATTCATACTGCTGTGAATTTGTTATCGATAAACTTGAAGGCAAGGCTGGAATGAGGTTTGATGCAGGTTTGTAACATTTTGACGGGAGCCTGATTTTGAGATTGAATGAAGCAGAAAGAGACATCAGATTAGAAGAAGTGAATTGGTCGTATAATAATTGTTAGTTTTGTTTGCTGCTTCATCCCTCCATTAAGAATTCAAGAGGGAGAGTTACAAGGGAATATTTAGGTTTCATCTTCCTCGTGGAATGAATGTCTGCTCATCGATCAAATAACAAGTAAATGAAGGCAAGCATTGTTAACAGGAGACAGGTTGTTTAGTTATAAAGACCATTTCGACATTGCATTATTTGGATCTCGGGTCGAGTTTTTCCTTTTGTTTGAGAATGAGTGTGTACCAAGGTAGGTTCTGCCAGCTTTTTTATATGTTGTGATTTGTGTCACATATTCTTTTGATAACGTGATTAATAAGCCTAACCAAAATACTGAGTACAAGGTTAACGATCACATTTTTCTACTAATGAAGATTTATCTTTATGAGAAAACACCTTGCCTACGACAGGATTTGTAAGAAAGCATTCTTAATGACAAATTACAGCTCAAAAAATCTGTCTACTTTTCACTAAGTGTCTTATGAAATACATTTCCTAACTAGAATGATCTCGAAACTTCGTGTGGTTGAATGGAACTAATACTTTCCATTTCTCATCTCATGGAAAAATGGAAAATTCAATACAATTGGGATTTTTATTTTTATTTTTATTTTTTTGCTGGAGGGGAGGGGGGTGGATTCCTACTTCTCAAAGATATTCCATAATCAAGACTCGCCTCACAATCACTAGCCAAAAGGCTTCTCTCTCGTGTCTTTCTTCTAGGAAGTTTTATTTGATTTGGATCAGTACAAAACAAAACTCTGTTTGAATTCTTGGAATGCCAAAAAAAAATTTTTAAAAAATAATAATAATAACTCAAATGAATAGATGAAGGAAGCTCTTTCCTTCGAAACTCAGGTATAAAGATCAAATTCTTTGTTTTGTGGAAGGTTCCATTTCATAAACGCAAGGAACAAAGCCGAAGATACGTAGAAACAACCCTAAAATATTTCATAGCTTAGCTAATAATGTCTTGCTCAAAATTGTCTTCGAAGTTACCCGCGAAACATGACAGTCAAACCAAAATCCATTTCAATGATAAATCCTGACCGCAGGGCATGATTTTACAAGTGAAACACTGCCTAATCAACAAGATTACACAAAATTGTTAATAAATACGCTGCCCAGCATATGTTTCTTATGTCAATCTTCACTCTTTCTCTTCTTCTTTTTCTCCTTCTTTTTGGTTGGAGTTTCACCTTCTTCCCCAGGCTCGGCGTGCTTTCTCTTCTTTTTCTTCTTCTCTTCCGCTTCAACATTGTCATCTGCATTTTGTAATTCAGCATTCTCAGCTAAATGCTTCTTCTTTTTCTTCTTTTCCTTTTTACTGACTGCCTCGTCTTCAGGTTCTGCACCAACCACTTCATTTGACACAGCAGCAGTCTCTTCAGCATCAGACTTCTTTTTCTTCTTCTTCTTCTTTTTCTCTTCATCGGCAACAGGAACCTCGTTGCCGGCTTCCACATCTGCTTCATTCTTTCTCTTTTTTTGGCTCTTTTCAACAGTTTTCTCAGCCAATGGCTCAGTCAGTCCAAGAATGGAATCAGCTGAAGGATTGTAAGTCTGCATACATGATAAATTTAATTTAAGACAAGGACGAGAAATTTTGTAACGTGAAACAGTTAGAAAAGCCAATGACCTTGGCAGGAGTGATCAATCCGCCTGACCCCTTCTTGCGGTCCTTGTCGTAGAATTCTATCTTAGGTTTGCCTTTAGCAGATCCAGCAGAACGACTGAGCTCTTTGCCTTCCAAGTTCCTTAACCGCGCTTCAAGCTGTAGAAAATTGAGTGAGAAGTCATATAAACAAAAAGATAAATAGGATGGCTGTAATTTTTTCATAAAATAGAAGTCAACACACCTTTGCTCTATTTTCCAATCCCATGGAGTTATCTTGGCCATCTCCAAGGGCATCATATCGAATAGCCAATGCAGTTTTGGAAGCTAGAGACCGTGAAATCTTACCCTTGTGTTTGGGTGCTGCCTGACCAATTAAAGATGCATGGTATATAAGACCATATTTAGGGGTTGCATGCTTCGTCTTCAGAGCTCTGAAGAGAGCCTTTTCTGCACCAAGTATCTGAACTGTACTTCCAGGTTGCTTTGCAAGATTCAATAAGCTGCCTCCATGAGCAATAAGGCGAGCACCAACGAGCTCTCCAACTAGAGCAGTGAGATTTGGGGCGATGGTGTTCATCCTGCTCTTCAAATAATCATACAATTGAGCTCTATATTCTGCAAGGGAGAGAACTTGGTTGCACAGATCTTTGATATTCTCCAAATCAAGGTCACTAACTTCAGTTCCCATGGAAATCATGGATGCTTCTTTCAGCTCTGTCTCCACTTCTTCTGGGAGGACCTATGAACAGTTTAAAAGCATATATTAAAATCAACTCAATATATTTTACAAAGGTAATTGGGATAAGAAAATGGAAAATTTTCCACTCTTTCCATTTAAATCTGCTGCATGAAAGAACAAAGAATTTGCAGAAACATGTAATTCTACCCAATTGAAACAAGAAGTGACAATCTGAAACAAAATGCAACTCTTTCTGCTCAAGTCAGTAGAACAGGTATATCTTGCATGAACTTGTTGATAAAACCATAGGGTGGCACCAGCAATGTATAGATGAATTCATGAGTAGCAGGTCTGTCTATAGCCCTTGGATTTAGGGGACTTTGAAACCGAAACCTAGCAGCAATTCTTCAATTGAGAATCCACATTGTAAGACTCAAGTCTTGCACTTTTATTTACAAACAAAAAGATCATGCAACCCCAAGTAAGGGATTTTATTTTTAAAGCTAATCAATCAGCTAGAGAAAATTGACTCAGGATTGCATATTTGAACCCGTGTTTCATGGTTCTTATACACGTATAAATATATGTTGTCCCACGGAATGAACTTTATCCAAGTAAAACAAGAGGATCAAGAGGGGAATCATAAAGAGAAACTAAATTCTACCTCAGAGAAATCAAGCTTTGCTGCATTTGTACGGTTACCCATCAACTTAACAGTTTTAGCATAAAGGATATTGTCTTGTACAATCTTGGCAAGCTCTGGAAAATGCCAACCGTACCATTCTCTAACCCTCATCGCGTATGTGTTTAGCTCTTTGTCAAGGTCATCCAACAAGCTAATGGCTTGTATGATCATCGTATCGACCTAGTATGACAACGAACAGGAGCTAAAGGATTAATAAAAACATTGATATTCAAATGATAATTCAAGCAAATAGTCAACCTTTACTAGTTTTCTTATTTGGTTATCCTTTCTTCCACTTGACCAAATTAAAAAATAAATAAATTGTTCATTTACTGAGAAAAGAAAAGTTAACTACCAAAGAGCACTAACTAAAAAATGGCAAATGGAAGGACCAAAGAGACTCCAAAAAAAACACTATTATTAAGAATATCACCATACTTCAAGCTTAATTAAATTGGTTCTCAATATTAACAAAATTGAATTCTTAAGCGAAGGCTCCATAAAGGAAAAACTGAACTTAGTCTACCATCTTTTTACATTTTTCTGAGAGTAACCAACCACGGCTATTTCTAATTTACCTAACAAGGAATTATGACACTATGTTACAATATCAACTTCCACATTACTTTACAATATTAGCAACATAACTTCTGTTAATTTGAGTTCCGATTGCAAGAAAATTGAAAAAAGGCAATATCTGAAAATAGCAACTAATCAAGATCTTTCACTAATGAAGAGGTAGCAATGGTAAAAGGTAAACCTTTATTCCTTGCTACATGACCTCAATGCAATGCATTTTGCAAAAGCTTGATGTGAGAATTTCTCCAACAGATAACAAGTTCAATTCGATGTTTAACAACATATAAAGAAATCAAAAATTTGTCCTGCATAAGAATTAAAATTTTGGGCGTTGTGCAAGCAATAGCAAGCATCTCTTAAAGATGTCAATAGCTTTTATATACCTTTCATCATAAGGCCACTTCACTGTTTATCTTTGTTTCCTTTATACAAAATAAAGTAAGGTTGATGGCATCTATAAAATAACACCACTAAAAAAAACTATAAAACAATTCACCTTGTCAGGACTAAATTTCAACTTGTATCTTGACAGGCTATGAGATAAACCCAAGCTCATTGGAGCCAAATCTTGAGAAGCTAGACCAGAGATGAGTTCAGTCAATTGACTTCTCACCCCTCTCATCAGTTCCATGACAGCATTGTTATGGACACACTCAATTTGCTGCAAAGGATTAAACAATCAGCTTAGTTGTAGGGAAGCTTAAGTACAGCATGTTACAGCTTAACTGCACATCATGTCTTCACTAGATCAGTGTTAACGCACCAGTTTCTCCTTAATTGCATTTCCAAGTTTAGAGTCGGCCACGGCTAAAATGTCATCTTCACAATGAGAACGGAGGAATTTGCGAAGACCCTTGCTGGGTTTGCTATCAATCAATAAGGTAGCCGCTGACAGCGCCTCTGATGTGTTTTCAAACTTGGAAAAAGCTTTCAGCTTAACGACCTATTGTTAATATAGAGCCAATAGCTAATTAGACCCATAAATGAAGTGCACATTACAATTACATAGATGTATTAGTACTATTTAAAAAGAGCCCTTAAAGAACAGTTCTTGTGACATTTAGATTTTGAACTTTTCTCCACAACCACCTAATAGAATATAAACAATCAGACAGCTATAAGTTATTAACTAGAATTGAGATGAAGGCATGACATTGCACTGCAAATATTGTCAATTTACTGAAGAAAACTCGTGTTTCCTCTCTGTCTTTTATCGCTCTTCCACTGGCTGAAGACGAAGTTGTTAAATGATCAAAAAATTCTTCAGCAAATAAGCCCAAAAGTAACTTTAATTTTTCCAGCAACATTAATAAGTCCATGCACAATTAAAACATATACACGTATATAGAAAGATAAAGATAAATATAAACAGATTAAGAAAAATGACCTGTCTAGCTGAATCTGCAGTAGAGAACTCCTTCCACAAGTCCTGCAATCAAGTCAAGAAGTATTCCGCCCTCAAAACAATATTACTCGTACATCGAAAAAAATGAATTATGAAGTACAACAATAGAAGAAAACGGGGGAATTAAAAAACGAAAAATTTCCAAAAAAAATACCTCAACTTTGGATAGCTTGCCTTCATCCAAGACTTTGAAAAGGGCAAACCCCGCAGGGGTTTCGAACAGCAGTAACATTCTTCTTGCTCGAAATCGTCGACCTGTCGACTGCCACCAATTTTTTTCTTGAGCTAGGGTTTGGGAAAAAAGCACAGGGGTTTAAGAGAGAGAATCGAGCGTTTTGTACATTTATAGTGTGTGTGGTACACTGTAGCCCTAGATTTTTAAGGTCATAATAGTCTTTTTACTAGTTATTAATCCTTTTCAATATATAAAAATAATGTTAATTATATTCTCATAACCATTTTTATTTCTTGCACTACGTTTTTACTAGTTACTAGGTGAAAGCAACGTGCAA